>JAHZNC010007145.1:0-10399 GCA_027744095.1 Zhuqinia jingwanae | reverse complement strand
TTTTTGCGCCTCTAAAATCTGAACGCCATATCTACTTTGCGCCACTAAAATCTGAACGTGATAACTGCAAAAGTCATGCTTTTGAGTTATAACAAAAAATATGAAGAGAGAACATATTCATGCTATCCACTCCAATATTTTAATTTTATTTATATCATACATTTATTAACCAAATTTAATGTTTTCAGTCTCTTAATGTGGCAAACTAATGAAAATTAATTATTACCTATGATGTGCTGTTTATTTTCTTTATTTTAATAATTTAAAACAGCATCCCTCGACTATTGATGAAAATATACCACATGAACATGATTTTTCGTTCGTTTGTGACAGCACATTTTGTAGCATTTGTATACAAGGAAGTGGTACTAATCGACGTAGAATTTTATGGAGAATAAAATAGCGCTTAAATCTCACTTTGCCCCAAAGGTGTAGTTATCACCTTCAGATTTTAGGGGCGCAAAGTAGATATCGCGTTCAGATCGCTCTTTAACGATGTTCTTTTGTTTGATGTAACACACATCAATAGGTACATATTATGTAGTTTTCGACTAGATCGTTTTGCTTTTTATTTGCACATTTTCCAAGGAAAGTCGATGCTCCATGAAATCCATTGTGTGTATTTTTACAATAGTTTTAAAACTCAAATCACGCTGTTTACACGTTCATGGTTGGCTAAATCCATATGATGATGATTATCATCATCTATCCATGCAACACGACGACTACGGCTGCGAATCGTTTTATCGTTTGTGGCCAAAATGGCTCCACCTCATTTCGTTAAAAAAAATTCTCAGAAGGCAATAAGCAATACTTCATAAACTTCATACTTTAATAAAATATGAGTGGGTAGCCCAATCTCCTGCGGCCATATATATATATCAATAAATAGAGTGTGTGGTTGTTGGGGTTTATATTAACGATGATGATGTGATGAAATAGTTAGCTTGTCCTTGCATCTATTTGGGTTTGAAATGAATAATGTTATAATTTCCTGCAAGATGACATCCTTTTATTCAAATCACGTAACTTTTAAATCTTTAAGGATTTATCAATTACTCATCTTCTTCGTCCACTTTTTTTTGCTTGGTTGTAAATTGTAAACTTTTTTTTCTCCCATCCCCAGTTCACAGTTGCACATACAACTTCCAGATTAATATACATATAACATGCATAATTGAGCAGACAAACAAGAGGTTTAAAAGGCAAAAAAAAATAATTAGCTAAAAGTTCAGGGAGGAGCAGACAGCAGGACGAGCTCTTATTACCAATAAAATGTATCATGCCCGTCTGCTTCTCATCAATCAGGTTTTTTTTGTGGAATAATTAAATTGATTTAGATAAAACAAAATGTACCTAAATACATACACACATGGGATGCACAGATTTTTTTGTAGGGATGTATGTACACTGAGAAAAAGAGAAAATTGCTGCTGGGCCAATAAGCTTTTAAAAACATTTTTTGGACTTTGTTCCGTCGGTGTACTTGTCTGTTTAGAGCCGTGTGTTTCTGTGATGCATGTAGGCAAAAAGAAGCCATGAAAAAGTCACTCACTCTGGTCGTGCGTGAACCATTGCGTGTGTGGCACTTTTTTTTTTTTTGACAAGCTACAATATTATGCAACATAAATATGCATTATAAAAGGTAAATGGCAGTTTTGTTGTTGTGAAAGTTATAACGAGAAGTGTATGGATGTAGTAGTGTAAATGCCATCATGTTTTAACTTCACACCACCACAAAAGCCTGTCTGCACAGTAATTTACACGAGTGAACTAGTATTCACATTATTTGCAATCTCAAAGGTTCACGCTGACCGAAGTCCATGCAAATTATTTTAGTTTATGTATATATTACTCATGCTTCTGCTCAGTCAGCGTCAACCTTTAGCATTCACACAATAATGACTGACTGAAGAGAATCCTTTGATATTCATAGATCATCATCCTATACTTGGATGATTACTATTTCAAAAAGAAGGTTCAATTTGCAATAACTGATTATGAGCAGCAGAAGTGAGAACAATAACAATATTGTTTAAAAGATGATTACTCAATGACCACCACCACCAGCAGCGAGCTAAATTAACAAAATGTGTAGTATATTGCCTGTTGTAACAACGTTAGCTCATCATCGTTACATTAATGGAATTTTTAACGTGCATTCAACATGCGTCCAAGTAAAAAATCTATTACAGGCACAAGCGATTGAGTAGTTAATCTTGTGGCCCTTGATTTTCCTTGTACTGCACTGCTCATGGGCATTAATAATGCATTTTTTTTCATTGCAAAAAATGCATCGATTTTCTTTTGAATACTTGAATATTTTTTTTTTTTTATTTTCCTTGACTATTCACATCATCTCTATAATAATTTATCAGTCTGTTGATATTTTACTCCTTATTTCAAAACAATCATGTAATCTAAATGATCATCGGAAAACCAGAACGTTGAATTTTAAATTCAAGTTTGTCAAATACGGCAACACACGGCAAGTATATCATGAGGAAACAATATAATATGCGAAGACTTGATATAAAATTGATTGCGTCCATTAACATTCAAATAATAAAACGTCCGTTAAAGATGTCATCTGAAAGCACATCGATCACTTTCTTTCTTTTATATATAAAGTGGCTTGCTGTGTGACGTGACGAGACGTGACGGCGGCAGCATTTCATTCTAAACCAAAAGTTTATAGAGACGATCGAGATAGTTATGTAACCAAGCTAATAATAATAAAAACGTAACGGTTTGTATTTATACTTCCATCTAATTACGTTGGACGTGTTTCAAATAAAATAAATTTTTAAAAACCAATTTGACGATACTCATTAAAAATGGCTAATTATCTTTGTAAAGAACCATAACTCTTTATTTATCTTTTTACAAGACAGATTCCATTTTCGTATTATTAAACTAACATTGTTGATGGGACACAGCAGTGGATATAATTGTGATTCAAAATAAAAATGATTTATACTTTATTTTTATAAGTATGAAACACAATATTATATAATATGTTCTCACAACAATATATATTCGTTATTGCAATTTGCAATCTATCTTTGCTGCTGCTACTGCTGATAATAATGTTGGTATAAAAAATACGAAAGAATTTATTTGCGGTTTTTTGAACAAAGCAAAGTTGTTGCAGTATTTCACAACAACACAAATCCAACTCTCCTCAAGAAGATAAGAAATACCTATACATATTTATATGATAAATGCACGCGGCATTTTTGTGCTTAGCGGCTGAAACGTAACCAGCTTCACAGCAGAGATTTTAATGCATACTACTACTTTACTTCACCATTCTTTTCTGCTAACTCGCAGACAAAGTCGTTAAGTAGAACCTGCATCTCTTTTGATCATGTGCTCATGAAATGTAACTCTTTGTTATTTTTTTAAAAGTATTTATAAAATGGGAAGCTTAATCATTAGCGGTAATGGTGGTAAGAGCATGTACTCAAACTAATATACACGCACAAAAAATAATATGTGCGGTCTCAGCTGCTAATGGCTCCATTTATATTGCTGTCATCTCGACTCTTTTTTTTAACCCAACAACCAAGAAAACTTGCAAGAAAGTATATAGCAAAATGTTTTGGCTTGCGACGAAATTTGCTGAAATTGTTGATGGTGATGATGATAACTAGAGAGAGAGAAAAAAACTTTTGAACATAAGACAACACAACAACACTAAAAAGCTAAACAGAAGCACAGGAGGAGTGCAGCTCAAGCAGGAGCAGCGAGAGAAGCAAGCAATTTTTCTTTGCTGCCCTCGCTGCTGCTGCGAAAATAGGTCCCAACTCACAAGTCTCTAACAGTCTGTGAGTATATTTCATTCATTCCATATCACATCGCATCACTTAAAGTTAGTTCGTGCTGAGAGGTTGCATAACTCGCAACTTGTAGCGCAGCAAGCAGCACGCACACTACAAAACTACTTCTAAACTGAAAAAAATATTATTATTATTTTATTAATATTGTTGTTGCAGCTCTTTGCAAATAGCGATGAACGCATTGTATCGAATTGGCTGGTTTGCAATTTATAATAAAAAAAAGCATTTGATGAAGCCTCCTTTCTGCAAAAAGTGCATTGTAAAAAGAATAACATGTACATAAAGTGCATTGTGTGTGTATGTATTTTTTATTGCGGTTTGCGTTGAGTCACATGCCTTAAATGAGAATAATTGATAATCATCCTTCTATTGATTATATTCCTATGAATTGAATTGATGCACTCCGTGTATGTATATGTTTACAAAAGTAAAGAGATTTACCTTTTGTACATTAACGACGCTTGTTTGCATGTTGATTTATTGAGTCCCCAAAAATCAGAAATGTGTACGTATGTTTACGTTAAGCTTTTCAAAAGTATTGCAAGGTTTTTGATAACCTGCAACTTATCCATTATACCGATAGCATTACAAGCAAATATGGTGTGAACGAAAAGATTAGTTGTTTACGTGTATAATACAAGGGATGAGGCTATCTGATCGCAGGGTACACATCAATTAAGGTGGAATTGATAAGAAGAAACAAAAGTGCTGAAAAAGTTTTGAAACGCTCCTCGCATGACGAGGAAGATGGATTAGGTAACAAGCAATAAATGAGAAGCACAACACAAACATACAAGTTCACAAGACGTGTGTCGTCGTCGTTTTAATGTGCATACTGCCATATCATGATTGAGATAATGAGGCAATAGACGTGCAAATCCAAACACCTTCAATCAATGGCTAATTCATGAGTAAAAACATTCATGAAAGTATGTTTGTAGTTTTATATTTGTACATTACTGGCTATGTAACTGAATCTTTTGTAAGGAGTTAAATGAGCGCTACAACATTCATATTTTGAATTGCTTGCTTGCAAACTCCAAACTAGTCGTCGTAACATCTTTTTATTACACTACACTGTACCTTTTTTTAATTCGACCCTGACACTTGACGATGATAATTCAACTCAACACTTTTACATGATAATAAAATTGGCAAAACGCGAATAAGCGCGGCTATTCATCCGTTAACCTTAATTACCATTTTTTAACAGAATATATAGAGCCTATTATGAAAGGCGTATATAAAAAAATACACTGAGAAACAGCTAGTGCAAATTTAAACACAAATATATGTGTGCTTTACTGTACATTTTACATTTATTCAAATTGAACTCTGCATAATATGCCGTTATAATGTACATACCATATGGGAAAACACAAGAGGTATAATAATATATTTGACAACGGGATACGTGTTGCTTTTATTATTATGCTGCTTGCTAAGCATGCATCTGTTTTTTTAAAAACATTTTGTTCAATTGGAATTAAAATGTTTAAAAAAAAGTTTATAGTTTACAGTTTTAAACAGGATGATGACAGTGATTGATAAAGAAAATAATATTGTATTATCAAACCCAGCGTCTTTATATGAAAACGCAACTTTTTTTTTACATACATATGCACATGTACCTACTAAACGCATATGACTCTCCTGAATATTTAAATTTTTCCATAATAAAGTTTTTGGGTGAAGCACGTATCCTGATGAGTAATTTTAAATTTTAAATTTAATTAGTTTGATTGCACTTAATGTACCTCTCTGTTAATACATTAGCATTTTTTATGAATGAATTTCTTTGTGTCAGTTGTTCGTATCGTAGGCAGGCTACAACACTATGTTGTATATATTTATTCTTATTATCCGTTCTAATTTAATTTCATCTTTCCATAAAGTAGGAAATCTTGTTTTTCTAATATATAGGAAAAGATAGCATTATGTCATTTGGGGTGGTTCATTGGAGATGACCCTTTTAAATCATTAAATCTGTTATGTAAGCTCTTATACTTAAATAATTAGTTAAGTGATGATGATGATGATACCAGCTATTTTTAAGGTACCACACAACCACGACCAGTAAAGCCGAACTCAAAAATAAGTTCAATATTCCTATTTGTCCGTTTTCATGATGGATGGGATATATATGTGATATGAGATTAGAGATGTTCATGGAACTCGTACAGTTTAAATTTTATTATTTAGGTCGCTGTAAGTAAATATGTATTTAAGATATTTCACTACTCTGGTATCGTCACATCATCGTTATCCTTGTGCCACAAGTTGTTGAAATAAGCCATTAATCATGTGCCCCCATAGCTCACATAAAGGTAGTCTAGGTATATATGCAGCTGTGTAAAAAAATCAATAACATACGTGAAGTTCAATATTTTAGATCAGTTTTTTTTTTTTCACAAAATAAAATAATCCAATAATCTCATTTTTTTGGTGGGACAACATAAATAGTATGATGAGGAGCAGGATAGAAGCTGCACAAAAAACAATGTATAAAAACTTGTGATATTTTTTTACTATAGGCAACCCATTCATCATTTTACTCGAATAATACATGCATGTATATAAATACAATGTGAAGTAGGAATAGGTATATAGTTTATAACGCCATACCAAACACTGTAAAAATGTAACCCAGTAGTGCAGGCATGCTATTATTATTATTATTATTATTATAAATTATGGGTATCACATTTAACCATTAAAAACGAAACAGGAATAAGGATAACGACAAAAAAAGTGGTCATCTTTCCTTTCACTTCTTCTATAGGCTTCCACGAGCTAGAATTAGTGTAGCGAAGCATAAATGACACTCATTCGCATGTGACTACTTACTTATTACCGTGGTTCATCCTCATACTTCTTTGACCTAAAGAATTAGCAAACAATAAAGAGTGTCAACAATTCATCACACATAATGTTATAACGACATGCCATGTTTAACTTACATATTATGAGATTGTGTAGTAGTAGTAGCCACGAGAGTGGGTAATGTGTATTTTTTTGTATTACGAGCATTCTGGGAAACGACTAAGCAATATGAATATTATTATGAAAAATATATTACATGTAAACAAAAAAAATAAACTTGTTATTATGTATGTATATGTGAATAGGTATCATCCACTATCATATCATGTAAGATTCATAACATCATATTTATTCTGTTATATTTGGACATTTAGTTGTTTTATGCTGCGCTTAAACCTATTCATGGTAAGAGTTTGGTTTATATAATAAAATGTAGTTGCAAATACTAAACATTGTGCATGAATATAACCAAAATTGAGATTGTCAGAGTTATCCTCTCTCTCTCTCACTCGCTACTACTTTTTTGTCTTTACTCGTTTTCATAATATTTTTCCATTTTCTCAACCTAATTTAACTCTTTGCTTAGATAGTAAAACCCAATGTACCCAGGCTCAATGTGTACACGTGAAGTACATAAAAATATTTTCTTATTTTTGCCGTGCAGAAAATGGATATTAAAGAAAAATGTACAACAAGTAAGAATGGCCATACAAAAACATTATATAATACCTCTGGCAGTTTTGATTATTATTATATAATTTGAACATAAGCGTAAACAATTTTTATGCCTATCTCCCAGTCCCACACTTAATCACCAACACCACGATGCATGGCTTTGCGCCAGAGAGGTATCACATTATTATTATTATTATTATTATTCGTTCATTCCATTTTGGATAAGATTAAGAAAACCTCTTTTGTTACCTACATACTTGGAAGATATGATACATGCTTTTCTGTAAGTGGTTATATAAGGCTGAGTCATAGTATATGATGGACTTTGCTTAAATGCAAAATGTTATGTTTACAAAAATCCTATCGTGAGTCATTCATCATTGTTCAAACAAAGTGCTCATTTTACTTGACCATGGGAAACAATAATTGTCTATTGCACTCTACTTACAATCTTTTCGTCATATATACATACGACGACATATATTCAGTCTAAATGCTGTAGTAATGTAGGCTTACACAAATAAGTTAATAAGGTTTTAATAGCAAAATTATGCTTACAAATTACATTTAACATTTTTAACGAGTCTTGACATTAATTACCCAGTAAAGTTTTAATTTTATCGCTTCCATTTGCGCTTCTGTGTAGGCTGTAAAAAACTGTAATTACGCCGCAGATTTTTCCCTCTTTGTATTTATTTACTCATCATCAGTAGCATACCTATATACTATGAACATGAAGTAACTTAATTTGTTACAAGAGATGTTATGTTGAAACTGAATGAGTTCATGTAACTAATGAGGGAATGGAAATGTTCCATTCCAAAATATTATGCAAATTTGTGAACAGTTTCACTGAAGCGCACGTGGTATTTTTTTACAATAGGAAATTGAGTTCTCAGTTTATATTCTCTCTGTAGCTATTCTGTTGTTGTATTAATTAACGTTTTAGATCCAGATTTTATATACAATGCACATGTTTTTATTGCATCCCTATTTTCCACTTTAACAGCATAATAACTCATTAGAATACAGCCTGTCAAAATGTACACATTTTTTTTGTAGAGTCACCGACACACGGAATAGGAATTTCCAGATAGTCGGACTTTTCCAGTGACATGAGCTGGAAACAAGTTGTTTGCAGTGTCAAGGTAAAAACTAGGAATTTTGTAATGGATATGACATGACAAGACAGCTAATTTTTAAACTCAAGAGTTGATTACACAAAGTGTATACATGAAGCACAAATTGTGTTTGAATCTACTTCCATCCATAAAATAGGAATGATCTCAAAGCAATATTGCAATGCCCCACTCTCTATCCAATCGTGTAAAGTGAAATGCATGGAAGCAGATAAATAAAAGTAATATATACCTAAAAATAATATTTACTTTAGATATTATTATGCATGGAATCATCGAGCTACTACGTGATTCTGACCTGCTTTCAAGCAAGGAAGCACATTATGCGAAATATTATGTATGCGGAAAGCAAATACCAATGGCTAAATTATTGGCTAAAAAAATCATCTCCAGTCTCTGGGTATCATACACAATGTTATCTTGAGTTCAAGTTAATTCTACAACATATATATGCCACCTCAGCTAAAATGAAATAATAATGTAATCAAATCAGGAAGTCATTATACAACGCGTCTTGATGTGTGCAGTTTGGGTTCATCTAATGCAAATTTTGTGTAGAAATAGGTATTGGATAATATGCACACTAATATGACTTCGCTACAGGTCATGGTACATATATCCCGAATGAATCCCCTCTCTTCAAACTTGTTTCAATGACAAAACAGGACATTACTCCCTTGCCTTTCTTTCCTTCTTCTACAATAATATTATTATTTTGACTAGTACATGCAATGAGCTTTTATGCACAATAGGTGCATATAATATTATTATACTATGAATGAACCATGTATATATATTTTCCCAAAATGTTATGTATGAAATATAAAAACAACATCCACATAGATCCACAATACTGTGTAATACATATCATGGCACATTGCAAGTGTGTACCTTTTCACTATGTATCATCATCATCATCATCAACGAAAATGATCCATGTTTACTTGAATTATAGACGGTATACCACTACAAGTTGACGTTTTACGTGCTGTGGCAAACATGCGTGACAAGATATGTGTTTTTAACGAGATCAGCGATGAAATGTGACTGTGCTTAAGGCTGCTTTGTGGGCTTACATATATTTTATCATGAGAGCGTGTAATTCCGTTGTAGAATAACCTTTGCTCTATATGCCGGATTATGAGAAGAACTTATTTTGCTACAGTTTACATTTTTATGCTGCTGCTAATATAATATACACACATATACGTTTATGTATGTATGCATGTATGAGCTTACAGACAAATTTTCAAGCAAATTTTATACTCTCCATATAAACGCCTTGTTATTTATTATTATTATTCAGAATTCCTTATTTTCTCTTCGTTAACATTGAACCGTAAAAACCAGAAAGATCAGCATGAGTCTAATGACGTTGGGTTGACGATATATGAGCAATACGCATTCAAACTTAATTGACAGTAAACAAGTAAAGGCAAAGGATTACCAGACAAATATGCTCAAATATTAGCTTATATGCTTTCCTTTTCTGCTCTAAAACAAAGAGTCTTAACATTGGCGGAATACTGGATGGGAAATAATACGGAAGTCAGTAAATTTCAATATTGATAAATATTATTGATAGGAAATCACATGTTATTTTCATGTGTTTATCTCAAATGTGCGACAAGTCTAGTCAACCTATTTTACTACCTTATTGATTTGGTATCATGCAATGTTTTGTGCAGAATTGTCATTTTTTACAGTTGTTACCATCATCAAGCGGTATTCTAACCTCCAGGCCACGAAACCAGCTCAGTGAGTTAGTCAGCTCAAAGCGTTTTTGATTTGCAACAAACAAACAAGTTTCATATCCAAATATTCCGAGCATGTCAGCAAAATAAATAAGCTTTATGTTTCTAGAAATATTTCCTAATTCAAGAGATGAATTTGATATTTTGTCTGGATTTGAGTATTTTT
>JAHZNC010007144.1:0-42004 GCA_027744095.1 Zhuqinia jingwanae | reverse complement strand
CCGTCAGCAGCAAGAAAGGAGCCTTTTGTCAAATGAAGTTTTTTAGCTACGTATGGCACATAATATATATATTTAATTAAAATGGGATGTTTTTAATTTTCACTGTATTATTTATTTTGCTTTATAAATAATGCATATACATATTTAACAGTCAGCAGAATAGATTGAAAGTTTTTAATTCTCAGAGCTTAGATCTGCACTGAACAAAACAAGACCGGTATGCGTATGGGAATTTAAAATATTTTGGGGATTACCTGTGCATTACATTAAAAGGAAGGATTAAAGGAATATACCAATATAGGTATGTAATTATTTATTCCGAGCAGCAAAGTCATCAGTCACTGTATTCGTTTTTTAATATAAATTTTTTTAAGGACCGCCAAAGGTTCTTTATAAAATTAGGACGTTATTCCTTTGTATACTTATATATATATGTATTTGTTCATGACATTGCAGTACACGTTCCTACCAACTAAAATAATACTTTGTGTACCATCAAAATCACTAAAAAATATATTGATGAGAAATGGATAACTCAGAGGGTTCTTAAGAGCTGGTACAGTGGTCCTCATTTCAGATGTCAGTGAGAGTTTATTTCAACTCTTAATAAGTTTTAGGATAATAATCTATATGGAAACAAGTATAACTTGAGATTTAATTTTGCCGTTGGAAATTCAAGGGGCAATTTGATGTGTTCTCAAGCAATAACCTTCTAAAGGGATTTTTATACGATTTGTTGCCTAGCTAGTGAGTAGGATTTATTCTGTTATTCTGCCTGTATTGCGTATTAATTTATTGGGATTGAAATATTGAAAGTAATATCATTTCAAGATGCAAAAAAAGGATTATTGGAGGTCGAAGTTAAGCCATGTGGAAAGGAAATTACGTAAGTATTTATATAGGTATACATAATAATGTTTGCACTCTGACATAACAGAAATAAAATATGGCATATATCTGTCGTAATAATAATACTGACAACTGATCTGATAATAATGTATAATACACATTGTATATCCATTATGCGAGTAAATAATAATAATTATCAAAATTGTACGCTTCTGTAGAGCTGATAACAAGTAAACAAAATGCTTCTTGAGCAACCCCATTTTAATTCCATTACAAGTGTCTACCACACACGCACACTCTCAGTGTTTGTTCATTATACCGCTCCGTGCACAATAAGTATTACAATTAGATAATAACAAGACAAAGAGAGATATATACATATATAGATACAATCATATATTAAGATATACAGGGACTCGAAGAGAAGTGATGTTGTTGGGGAGAAGAATCACTGAGTACAGACAAACGAAATACATATTATCCCTATATTTTAGGTAGGCGTATAAACCCGAGGGAATGAATTTTGTCGCAATTATTGTCGTTGGGACTCATCATTACTGAAGCGTTAAAAACAAAATATATATACGATGCCCCACTGAAGCCCTCTTCCTCTTTACTTTGATCTCGTATTAAATTCACGTACTCATCCAAAATATCTTTGTAATAATAACAATAATAATATGATATAATATTATTAAGTGTTTCTCAGATAAAATAGGATGAATATTATGCTATAGATATGGATAGTAAAACATCAGAATACGCATATGTGGAATACAAAACCCTCATATTCAATAATATATGTACCTATATATATATAAGAACATGGGCGTATACTTGTATATTTAAACTAGAGTCAGGTTTTTACTTTTTCCTTTGTGGGACCTGATTTTCACTTTAATGAACTTTCTTTGTCACTTCATCTCTTCTCATTTTACTCGACGCCTGTCTGTCCTTTTTGTCTATCAAAAACGCACACAACACAGAGGAAAGTTTATCTGACTCTTCTCTTATTCACTCACGCTCTGTCCCTCACACACAGGGCCACACACAACACACACAAATAATAGTAATAATAATAATTATGTGAAATATATTAATTTTCACCATTCACACCACTTACTACAATAATGGCTATGGTGTGTGAAAGAAGGAAGCAATTGTACTTGGAAAGCTCAAAAAGCAGTAGTAGCAGTAGCAGCATTTCTGAGAGATTTTCTCTGAAAGCGGAGAGAAGAAGAAGCCACGAAATGGGTTTGCAAAGGAGAAGAAAAAAGTGCCTTTTCTCTCTCACTCTCTGTATAGGTCTACGTACAAGATCCACATCAAAGACAATGAGCGACAATTTCGAATCAGTAGTGAAGTGAAAATCATGTCAACTCAGCAGCTGAATCAGTCACTTTTCTAGAAACCCTTACTTTCTCTTCTGCTCAAAACACACATACTCAGGTTTTATGTTTATGCCTACGTGAAATAATGGATCCTTAAACTCTTTCGCTTTCTGCCTTTCTAATACAAGGCCATGTAAACATACACACACCCATATATATACATATATACATACATATATACACGTATATAAACTCACGTCACTTTCTTCCTTTAGTAAAAGGAAACCCGCTTCATCCATTTTCTCGCTCTCGGTCGTTTTTTTTCTTATTCTTCTTTTCTTCTTTTTTCTTTATTTTTTCCCTGTGATTTTCCCATGCGTTTGAATTCTGAATGCGTGTCTGCATTTGACGTTGAGATTGTAACTAGTGCTCTAAATGTAAGTAGTGAACAGAGAGAGAGAGTGAGCGTAGTGTGTGGTAGTAGAGGTGGTTCGTTTGGTACTACTACTACTACTCTTTCACTTCAATGAAGAAGTCGTTTATATAGATTATCATATGAATTAATCAAGAATCCTTTAGCATAATCTGTGGAAAACTCCACTATTACCAAACACACAGAGGCACATACACACACACATACACACCATAACTAAACTTTATTTTCCAGCAGCAACCAAACAACCCTGAATCAGAAAGCTTGACACTTAAAAAGTTACAAAAGAGGAATCTAAAGTAAGTGGGACAAGTTAAAATTCAAGGAAAGTAGAGAGAGAGACGCTCAACATTTGCAATATAAATAGATGAGTAGATAGGTAAAAAAAATGAGAAATTGTAGTTGAGGGACAAAAGAAAAGCGAAACCCAGACGGACAAAAAAAGTTTTTTTTTTCGTTTTCTTATAACATATACATAACCTACATTTTAGCCATAAAAAAGTAACAAGAAAGTAGGGAGGAAAAAACGAAGAAATTGTATCTCTTCTCTCTAGACATTACACATCATCAGCATTTTCTTTAGGTTACTATCAGACAGGAGATGAATTAGAAGGAATAAAAATAAGGTAACCCAACAAAAGAAGAAGAAGAAGAAGAAGAGAAAGAACGTAAGCTAGGTTCTTTTTTTTTGTTCTTTTCAGAGGTGAAGGGGGCAAGATATTCTACTGTCTATTCATTTCATAGTTGAACATGAAATAAAAAAAGAACCAAACCGAAAACTCATTCCAGAGAGCATTCTTGTTTACTACTTCTTGTTATTGCGTCTTCCACATTCTCACAAAGCATCAGTCAAGTAAAACAATCTCAAGTATTTTCCCCTTTAAAATGACAGGAAAGAAAAGCGAATTCGACTTGAGTTGACTTGGGCGATTTATCGTGTGCGCTCTCTACCACTGCACAAGGAAAAAGAACTAGTTTTTTCTCTCTACTTCTTTAAAAACTTCCCCTAAAAAACCGTCTAACAATTTTAGAAAATCTTTGTTATTTCCACAACTACTACGACTACTACAACTATTACTATTATTATCTTGCTTACGAGGTTGTACATGTACCAGTAATGTTTGGCATTGACATGGTTGAGTTGGCAACACACCACACACACACTCACTCACTCACTCACTCATTCAGATACACAGAGAGACACACAATATTCGTACGTGTACATACATGCATGCATAACAAAGGCGCTAGCATAACTTGAGAGGAATTGCTAAAGAAATAAAACGCACTTTAAGCGTAGGAGCATGAGTGAAAAATCCATGCACAAATCCGTATATATTTTGCTGGAAAAATAAATAAATATCAAAAGAAAAGCTCTCCACTCTCTCTCTCTCTCTCTCTCTGACTTGACTTGGCTATAAAAATATAAGTAGAAGAAGAGAGTTGCTGCAGCAGTATTAAGAAGAAAATCGTGGGGCACTGACACAGGCGCTTCGTCTAAAAAAGGAATAAAAGGAAGGGAGTATTACTTGTACCATAGTAGAGAGAAGATAGAGTAAAAGTAGACTAGACAAGCAGCTAAGAAAAAAAAATGTAGATGGCAAGTCAAACATTTTCTTGTGTGCGTGTGTGTATGTGTGTGTGTGTGTGTGTAGCATGAATGTAAACACAATATTATGGTCGAATTGTGTGTCGGAGGGAGTGGAAGAAGATGAAAAGAATTGTGTATGGTTGTACCATAATATGTGTGCCGTTTTGGTTTTTTTTGGTTGTTGTACACACAATGAAAAAATTGAGTATTCCAAGAAGGAGAGAAAGAGAGAGAGAGAGAGGAGGGAAAAAGAGACGAAGAGGATAAAAAAGACCGACATACAACATTTTCGCATCATCATATCTTTTCTGTTCTTGTGTGCGTCAGTAATAATGGTACTACAGAGAGAAAATAATGTTGAAGCTTTTCTCAGGGATCCTAGAAAGAAGAAAAGGAGCTAGATTTGGTGGCGCTGTGGTGGTGGAAGCGGTGGTGGTAGACACAGGACTGTTATTACAATCCATTACTCCTTTAAACAAAATATAGCCGACAAAAATTGATATGATAAAATGTTTTATCATCATTTTGCTCTAATAAATGGAATGAAGGAAATGAGACTTTTTCCCCTTTCAAAAAAAATTACAAACGGCTTCTATCTCCATCTCGTTTTTTTTTGTACCATATAAGCAACAATGTGGCTCCATGATGATCACCATGATCATGATCATATCATGTAAGCTAGTCTCTTCATAACTACGTGTATAACAACGAGTAATACATCTGGTGTGGTGGTGTGTGTTCTGGGTAGTGTGGATAGTTGTGTGTAGTTAAATGGATAATACGATATTCTGACCGCAGGAGCCCAAACCAAAGTTAAGCCTTCTTGTAAATTGAGGGAATTGGAGAGAAGAAAAAGGAATGAAGAAGACGCGCAGTGGCAGCAGTTTGCTTGATGCCCTCATAATGGATACAAACATGTTTTAAACCACCACCACAAGAAGATTATGATGCTCATGATGATGGCAGTGGGGCAGACGACTAGTGATGGTTATATAACAGGCAAAAAACTGTTTTCTAGCATATGAACTAGTTTTTCAAACAACTCTGCTTTTTTTGGTATGGAAGTAAGTAGCAGCAGCACCAGAGCTTGCTTAATACCGTTGTCTGCTTGTATGAAAAAGCGCGTGCATTTCAATAGAAAATGCGAACTCAACTTGCATGGAAAACTCATGGTCGAGTTGTGGGAGTATAAAGCGGTGGTATAGTATAAAGAGACCAGTAGTAGTATTAGATGTAGTTGTAAGGACTAATGGTGATAGTGGTGGTAAGAGGAAACATAGATTTTATTGCATAGGTGACCACCATATTTCATACATATTCTTGGTCATTTTTCCACCCGTATTGAATAGCCGGATAAAACCAAGGTCTGGCATATTATTTCGCAAGAATGTGTCTGCCTGTCCGTGTGAATGTCACGCTATAGATCTCAGAAACCCTGGAGAATTTTTGAACTTCTGACTTGAGTCGACTTTATTATGTGTACTCGCAAACTATCTCTCGATCTCTCACCCCCTCCCCCCCCGTCAAAGTATCCCAACTATTTACAAATTTTTAACTGAATATAATTGTTATTTTGCCAGAAGATCACGAACAAGATACCCTGACCAGACCTACCGGGAGCCACGAGAAGGATCCTGAACTGGTTAGAAGCTGGATAGTAAGGTTGGAAATATCATTCGTCTACTCCCTTATACGGTTGCAACTTTCTAGTTATTATTATTATTACAAGAGGAATGTATACAGACAAAGTCTGTATAACCACCACCACCACCACCAGCAGCAGCAGCACCACTATGGCCCTGTTTCGCTATTATACTCCATGTCCATTAACGATGATTTATGCCGTTCATTCATCTGAAACAGCTACAAGACGAGCAGAGCAAGCAGTTTCAAAGCAAAGGCGAATAACTGGAAAAGGAAGGAGTAAGCAAGAACTTGCTCTCTCTCTCTCTCTCTCTCTCTCTCTCGCCCTTTTATTACGTTCCACTAGAGCAACCAACATAGTTGCATTATTTGCTGCAATATTAGTAAAGCTTTAATAGCAAAATGTTTGCTCACACACACACAATGAATGATAGACAGCAAAACGTATGAAAAATAATATGTACGATAAACTACGACTACATCCCCATTTCGTATTTTCACATGAATTCGCCTTCCTTTTACAAAAGGACTACAAATCCCAAATTGCATAATATCTCTCCTTCCCGTTTTCATTAATAGCAGAGATCTGTTAAAATTTATATTCAATAAAATTACATATATCCTTTTTATTTGATTTCTCCACTTTTGTTCAGAGATTTTAGCGTGAAAGGGTCCAATGATGATGATCATGATGATAAGAGTAATAAGATAAAAGGTAGATATATAAGCCTCTACACTCCCATGAAAGTAGTAAAGGGGTCAGATTTTTATCTTTTGGGCAATCATGATGACGATGATGATAATGAAAATTCCCTGTAATACATGCACACACACATAAACACAAATGGCACTTGTCCTACACCCTTTTTGGCCCCATGAAAATTTCAAGGTGTTGTATAAAATGGAGAAAATGTAGGAACAGAAGAGAGCCCAGCATACTATACTAATACACACACACACACACACACACTGCATGCATATCACAACAACTCTTTAGCATGAGTCTCTTTTATTGGCACAATGGTTTTTTTTTATTCATACCGCGTGAGGGAAAAGACAAACATAGAAAGGAAAAGACAATATCAAGAGAGTAGACAAGGATTTTAGAACGGAACTCGTCGCCAGACTAGTACTATTGAAGTTTTTTTTTGTAATGATGGTACCACTACTAGTAATGGTTATAGCAGTGAAGCGAGTAATGGTAGTAGCACTAGTAGTAGTAGTAGTAGTAGTAGCAGCAGCAGTACTCTGGATTGTCAGAGAAAAAAAATAGAACGGGAAGAAAAGAGTGAAAGCATGAAATAATAGTAATTTTATTCATTCTTTGTTGTAGGAGCACGAAAAAAACTAAAGAGGGGGATAGAGTAACTGTACGAACGACGATAATACAATATCTCTAAAGCGTAAAAGGGATTTTCCCTTTTTTTTGTAGCAATTGAAATTGCTGTTGTAGTAGCAGTACTAGTCCTGCTATATACATTTACAACCGGTGCTATTCCACTACCACCAGGACGATGACGACGACAAAGTCAAAGTCCTTTTTTTACTCTGTTCCTCTCTCATTTTCCCATTTCCATGCTTACGAGGAAGCAAACGAGCAATCATTCTGACATGAAGATGATGATGACAATGACGCATCTACTGCTGCTGCTGCTTTTTTTTATACAGAGTGTTACTTGTTGTTGTTGTCCAAAAGGTATTGTTGGCAAAAAACGATGACAACGACGATGAAGATGATGATGACAATGTTGACATCTGATGTGTTTATTTACATGTTGGATTTTTTTTAAGTCGTTTGTGTATATGTATAATAATGTAAGTAGTTGTTGTTGCTGCTATTTTTAAATTGTTGTTGCATGAAAGTTGTCACTTTCATGTCCTTTCCATCAAATGTTTTGTTCCTTTTTTCAGAAAATGAAGTACATTCGGTATGGTGGGACATTGGGACTGACACAGTGTACAAAAGGCAATTTGGAATTATACCAAGAAACTAACTGTCGTCGTCAAAGTGTTGTTGGTGTTTGTTTGTACACATAAATAGCTTATTTGATCCACGCTCAATACTAATCTGCTATGAACCATTATAGACAGTTCAAGAGGGAGCGGGAGAGAGAGAGAGAATGGAAAGGGGACTTACTTGCATAGTTTAGCGAGCAAAAAAGGATTTCCAGTTTCATTGTACACTTTAATGCATTCGTGCATACATCAGGCAATGGCATTGCTTGGTTGAGCAAGCAAAGGAGAAAAGTATTAAAAGCCATAGAAACTACACACAGAGGACTGACTACATAGATGAGGTGAATGGAATATCAAACATGTAATACTTTTTAGTACCAGTAGTAGTGAGTGTTTGAAATCTACGTATGTATTCCCTCTTTCTGAGTATACTACTACACAATGTAATTTTGTAAAGTTCCATGACATGCTAGCAACCAAAACCAAACCATTTTTGTATAGAGATAAAAGTGAGGTGACGGTTGAAGTACTTAGTTGAGCTTTTCTCTGTATCTCTCTCTCTCGCTCGCTCTATCTCTGTGTTGCACATTAATGCACACATTGATTTGGACATGTTTCTATTGCTGATGCTCTTGCTGCTGCTGCTGATGATGATGATGAGGATGATGCGCACATTTTATTAGTGTGTTTAGTAATACTACAACTGCATACAGAACGACAGAAAGACAGAGAGAGGAAGAATAATAAGGTTAAATTATCAGCAGCGACAAAAGACTAGTTGGATTTTGTACAATTAGCTGGTAGCAAGGTGGACAAACACTAGCACTTCCAACACCGCAGGAAAGTGAGTAGACGAAGAGAGAAGAAAAGCGGAAACATGAGGCTGCCACATCATCTTAATTTGTGAGGCTAACATGCTAAATGCAATTTAGTAAGCCCATTACTCTATATTTTTCATTTATTATATCTTCTCCATTTATTTGCAATAGAGAGAGAGAGAGAGAGAGAGAGAAACGCTAATGGGAGTAGAGAGATACAGCTTCCAAAACGCTGCTTCTTCTGCACTGCTGGAGGCTCTGCTCTTCTGCTACAGTGGATCATATATAAAATATATACATATATCTATGCACTTAAACCATACATATATATGCATACAAAATACACATTACATAATATTATACATCTTACATTTTTAATGTTTGTGGCATACATATATACATATTATGTAGGTATATGTAAATAAGTATATATATGAGTAGAAGCAGCACCATAACAGGAGCAGGAACATTACACTATACCATTACTAATTTTGTCTGCACTAAAAATTATTATTTTCGGCTATCAACCAAGTCTGGACACTTTTTATGTACGGCTTATCTGCGGTAAATTTTTAGTAGAAGAGCACACAGCAGACAAAGCCAAAAAGAACGAAAGTATAGTGCTGATTCCCCTTGAGTTGAATGGAGTAGTAGTTGAGGATACAGATGGCTATTATAAAATTGAAGGGAAAAAGCCATCTTGTCAATAGGCTTGAAAGGAAAAAAGTGATTAGGAGACTAGAGCCTATGGTAGTGGTGGTGGAGGGGAGAGAATGGAGAAGCGGAAAAAAATTCGAGAGACCATTTTGTGCAGTGCACAAAACCACCGCCGCCATTGCTGCTGCTGCTGCCTCTGCAATATTACTGACAAGCGTTTCTCAAGCAAATTACTTAATTTCCATTCCATCAGCTTTACAGCTGGCATGTACATACATAGCATGATATACCGCTTAGCTTGAAACACAACAAACTCTCTCTCTCTCTCTTTCATGATACCTCGTTCTTTGTTTCCTTTTGACTCTCTTTTTTTAGTTCAAAGAAACAAAGTCTTGCGAAAGTTACAAGTTTGAGTGCACATACACTTATACACTCATGCACACTACTTTTCTCTCACTCTCTCTCATTTACTAATAATGTATTATAACGGAAACTGCATCAACAACATGTTTAAAATATGCAAGCAATTTTTTTTGTGGTGGTATTAGCAAAACAACGGTAAAATGGTGGCCGACTGATATTGATGGCAACGGCAGATATTCATCACAGGAGGTGAATACAAGTTAAAATGGATTTTATTATTATTATTGTTATTATTATTATTATTATATTTTCTGTGCACGGTACCACTTTCCACTCTCAACCTCTCAGTTTGACTGGAATCGTTGGGATCTCCCTTGAAAATTTACGAAAATAAATTGCCAAAGGGATACGTAGATAAAGAGAAGTAGCTCAACAGAGAGAAGTGTTAGATTTTCTGAATAACTTTAGAAATATTACAGCAAGAGATGGAAAGAGAGAGAAGGAGTATTCCTCCTCCTCCTCATCGTCGTCGTCGTCCTTCTCCTCCTGCTGCTTGTGTAGTACACATTGTATACAAAGGTAATACATGAATGTATGTATGTATTTATATGTGAGTGTTGTTTTTGTATATTATAATGAATTCTTAACATGGATTCTAAAATACTCCATGTATGGAATGGTTGTTAGATCTACAGTAGTTTGGCAGTGGAGCTTTCTGAGGAAGAACCAACTTTTATTTCCTGTAGTGTTCCACGCTATTACCCACCACCACCCATTTTCTCTCTTTCTCTCTCTCTCTCCTTCTTTACGGCTTTTCATCTACCATCCTGTTAAGTAGACTACATTGCATTATATAATATATGCATATAAATATATATCCAACTAGCTAGCCACCCAAAAATGACTAGCGCCACTACCGCTACTACTACTACTACTGATGCTGCTACTACTGCTCTGGCACGTTTAAGTTTTTTTCTGTGTAGTAGTTTAGTTTACTTCCATTATTGTTAATAGGTTATTCGAGCAGAAGCATGAAATATAAGGAGTAATGGAGAGAGAGAGAGAAAGAGAGAGAGAGAGAAAAGGGGAGAGGGAAGAAACAAGCAGGCGACGGCTCAACTATCATTAGAAAAAAACCGTTAAAAGGAGGATATCGTAACGGCAAAGACAAGTTTTCTCTGTGTTTGCATCATGGAGAGAGATGAATAGAGGGTGAGAGATGTGTGTAATTTCATATTAATGGGCAGGCCTATGCAAAAGGGTCGCTCTAATTAGTAAAATGGATGTAGCGAAAATACTCATTTACCTTCAGCATCATCGTCATGATGATGGCAGTATAGTGTAGTAGCAGTAGTAGTGGCAGTAGATGTGTTTTCAGCATATTGTCAGTGTTGATGATGATGGTGGAGTGGAAGTGGTAAAAGTAGAAGTAGTAGTAAAAGTGATGATAGCAGGAGAACTAGTAATTGTACTAGTTACGCTTGTAAATTTCTCAAGGAGAAACAAAATATTATATGCTTGAAATTTATAATGGACAATCACAACATCACTCTCAAAAATAGCATAAACAACAACAACAAAACAACAACACTGTGTTCATTTACTTGAACACAAAAAGGGAGAATGTGAGGATAAAGGAGAGAAAGAGAGAGAGAAACAAAGTAGAGACGTAGGCTGAATTCTGAATGCTGACGTTTTGTTTTTGGAGAGAGAGAGTGAAGTATGCATACGCGCGTGGGGTTTCAAGAAAATTTCAAGAAGAACGCTTTATATGTCCATCTGTATTTTCTTGCAATAGTAATAATAACTAAAAGCGATTTGTAAATTGCTGGATTTTCACTAATTATTCATTAGAATACAAAAAGTTTTTGCAGAAAATTCCACTAGAAAACAAGGCCAAAACGGACGAATATATTATTATGCTACATAATAGTAGTAGTAGTAGTAAAAAAACAAGGTAAAAGTCCGCGCTTACACAAAAAAAACACGCAAAAAGTATTGTAGAAATTTTGGCAAGGAAGCGAAAGTAGAAATTGTTCAAAGTTGTCACAAGCAAGTAGGGAAACAAAAGAAGAGGATAATAGCAATGAAGTAAACAGTTATTATTATATAGAGAGCGGTAGTAGTGATAATTACTTGTGTGCTAAGCTGTGAACATTCATCAAGAGGGTGGTCCATATTTGCTCTTTGCATATTACCTAATAATAAAGTTTTACTACATAATATATGGCAGCAGCAAGCAGCAACAAAAAAAAATTAAGAGAAAAAAAAGAGTAAGGATACATAATAATCTCTATGATAAATCTTCTTACCTGTTCTACCCATAGATTAGTCGTCATGATCTGATTCTTAAGATTCTGTAATAAAAAGACAAAAAAAATGAAAAAGATTAATCACTCATCAAATATACTTTTATCTGTTGTTATAACGCCTGTGGCCTCAACAAAGAGGCATCAAAAGATTTATTTTTCTAAAACGAAAACTTTGGCGTGAAAACTAGAGAAAATCGTTTATGATAAAATATTCACAATTTTCAATAATTTAGAAGAAAACAAAAGTTGCCGATGGTGGAGGAGGAGTTGGAGGGAAAAGAGTACATTAAAATAGTTTTTCTTGTGTGTGTGAAAATAAAAAAAAATGAAGGAGAAAAGTTTAATATGTTCTGAGAATGTCTATATCCGCTTTTTTTTTCTTTTTTTTTGTCTTCCTTGCCATTTGTTCTTTGTAAGTAAAAAATATCATCATTGTTGCTTTGACTTTTCCACTCTTTTTTTCTGCTATCTCTGTCGCAGTGTAATATACATATATGTATTATGCAACGTCCTATATCTTGTTACTTTTTTTGTGTGCATAGACATACATAGAGCGTAAATATATTTATTTCCATATATGTTTGTAGCATACTTCGTGCGGCGGCGTTTTTGTTCGTCTCTTTTTTTCCATTCAGTCAATCAGTCCGTCAATCTGATATATATGTATGTATACAATGAGTCCGTGATATATAAATATACATAGATGATTTACTCATTTTGAGAGGAAATCACATAGAAGAAGAAATAAAGGCAAAAGTATCCTACATATTTACTGGAGGATGTAGATAGGTGCATCCCCATTGTATATACATTTGTATTTATATGTATGTATGTATGTATGTACATAATATCGTATTGGTAGAATTGGCAACTTCAACCAAAGATGCGATCAAAGTTTCACTGGAAAAAAAAGAAGGAGAAAAGAAGATGATCAAGGAAAACGGAAACTGACTGGTGTTCTCAGTTCTCTTCTTCTCACAAGATCGCAACGAGATCTCTTTATCTATCTCTCTATACCCGTGGCATTTTTAACTATGTACATGGGATGAATAAAGAGAAGGAAAGAGAGCGATAGGTACAAATACATGTTTACTCGTATATCCACATTTTGATTTTTTTTTATCCAAGTTAAGTTACTTTTACCACCACTCCCGCTCGTAGTTTATCACACTACTGCTAAGGCTGCATGACAAAAAAGTGTGTTTTCTGCTATGGAGCCAATATCATCATCGTCATCATCATCATCATGATCATCATCATTCAAGCCCATAGGAGAAATCATACTATACTATTCCTCCGTCACTGACTTTTTTCCATGCGTACATACAAGTAGGTACTTTTCTCATATTATAAATATGTATAAGCTTTGCCATTAAATACCTAGACTTTGTTCCTTGTTGTGTACGTACCTATAGTATAGTATAGTAGTAAAAAAATGGCGTGTATATATCACAAGATCATCAACACATTCGGCAGAAATATATATGTATAGCATCAACCATACTACATAAATACATAATACATGTATGTACATACATGCATTGCACCCATGTGCCTTTTGCTTTAACTTCTTTTCACATTTCTGCTAAAAAGTACAACATCCATGAGAACAAAGCTTTTTGTGTAATACAGATATTCACAACATATACAGATATATACATATAACAATATGAAACTACATAATAAAAAATGGAGAGAGAGGGTGCAATGTCGTCGAATGTACATAGTTTTCGTGGCACTACCATCACTACTCCTACTACTACCAAGTATACAGACAAGGAATCAGGGAGAGAGAGAGAGAGGAGATGCGAAAACTTAAGCAGTAGCAGCATCCATACGACAAAAACACCAAAAAGTAATGCAACAAAGTAAAGAAGAATATTAGGTAAAACGATCTTGGCACATACCCACGTTTTAGTAGTCGGTAGAAGTGGCACTACTATATCAGTATTTATATATAAACTCTCTCTCTCTCTCTCTCTCTCTCTGCATATTATCCTTAAAAAAGTATATAAGTTGCACTCTGTTCGTTTCCCTGGGAAAAAAATGCACAACCTTTTATAAGCCCAAAATAGAAGGGAAAAGCAGAGATGAGCATGAAGAAGAGAGAAGAAGAAAAAAATGTCTGTGTTCTGCTTGTCATAACACACAAAACTGGCTTACTACTACTTTCACTCTCGCTGCTACTTGTACTACTACTTCTACAACTTGCTGTTTTGCAGAGCTTTATTTTTCCCTACAAAGCCATGTGTACATATAGATTATTACACACCATCTTGTTTCAAACACACACACACACATCCATACACACTGTATACATAGGGTTGTATACAACCATTCAGAAAAAAAATTGAGACAGTGTGCTTCCATTCTGGAAAAAAATAGTAAAATCTCTTCTACACAACATTCTTCTTCTTATTTTGCATGAGTACAAGAAAAGGAGAAAAAGTTGAATATAATTTTATTATGCATTCTCCACCTCCTATTACTTCTACTACTACACACACACATACTATGGCGTGTACACATCTTATTTTACTCTCCTTTCTCTTTTTTAACAAGAATAAGTGAGCAAAAAAAGAAATGTATGTATAGGAAAAGAGAAAGTAGAGGCTCACGTTTTTTTTCATCTCTGGCAAGAAAAAGAACACAATCATCACCACCACTACCACCACCTTTTTTACAATGCACAAAAAAAGTCAGCGCATTTTTTATTCTTTTTATTTTTATTTTTTTCCCTACTACACAATTCACCGCACACACACACACACACAGTTGCATACATATGACAAAAAATATATGGGAAAAAATGAAAGTTTCAACTTTTCCCTGTTCAAAAAGAAGAGAAAAAAGTTAAGTCTTAGTATACATACATGAGTGCATATAAACATATATATGAGCATACATACTTTTATACATACATTTTCTTTACTACTGCTCTTACTTTTATACTTACAGTACTCTCATCCCCTTTTTTGATGGTTCTTAAATTACGATTTCAGCTTTTTTCAAGCACTATAGAGTACCGCAAGTGGGTAGGCTATAGATCCAACACAGACAGACAGACAGACACACGATCACATACACACATATATGTATACACTATTCAATGTTCAATATCCCTTAACAATTTTTTTCTTTTTTCTCTAAAAAAAATGGAGATGCTGATGATGATGACGACGATGATGATGATGATACTGTTATTGCTTTAGTTTTTACCGACTTGGATGCTAGATGCTTTTCTCTTCTCCTTCTTTTACTTTTTTCCCTCCTCTCTCTCTCTCTCTCACACACACACACACACACAAAAACACGGACATATTTGAAATCATAATAATGTATCATATATCTGAGAAAAAACTCTCTTCCGTACTTTTTTTCACGTATAGTGAGCACTGAAATGCTAAATCCTTCTCCCTTATTTTTTTTCTGTTTCTGCTTCTTCTCTTCTTTTCCATCTACTTTCCATTCTTTATTTCTTTCCTCTCTGTCTGACTAGGAAAGGAGGACAGCTGATAGTTATCATCTTTTCAAATAGCCTTCTTGTTATTCTTGCCTTCTTTCTCTCTTGTGTAAGCCAATGCCAGTAAAAGAAAGAAAGAAGTTAAACAGAAAAAAATGTTGAAAATAAGTTGTTTGAAAAAAAATGCGGGCATTGTTACTTACTTCTTATATTTCTTTCTGATTTTTACTATTTTTTACGAAAAAAATATATATTTTTTTCTTTTTTTCTCATTCAAATTATTATTATTATTACGCTATAGGGTTTCAGCGTTTTCTGTTCACGCATGAATTTCAATGGAGTGCAGAAAAAAGGCGGCGGGAATACACACAGAGTAGAAGAAAAAAATTCTGGATGAAGTGCCATGTAAAATATTGCATACTTTTGCTATATGTTAAATTGTGTGTGTGTGTGTGTGTGTGTTGTTTACGAAAATCATATACGAAGTTCAGGATAACATGCTGCATACATGCATATCATACTTACAGTTAAATATCAAAGAAAAGTAGAGCGTACACAGGGGCTATGATGGAACCCGGTGGTAGAGGGTTTTTTTATATATACTTTCACGATAACGTTTGAAATTTGCTGGTAAATTCAGTATGCGCGGTGTAGAGTAAAAGTGAACAGCTGAGCACAACGTCAACATAAAAATATAAAAACTCCTCCGGGATAAAAAAAAACCATGTATCTTTTACATTAACTATACATACATATAAAGTAACAAAAAAAATGTTGCAAGCAAAAAAAAAGTGATGAAAGTATAAAGAAACAAGCCTGAAAATGTGTATTGACTCTTTTTTTTCTGCTGATTTGTAGTACAGCAGCATCAGCAGCATCATATCATCCCGATTTAGTATATGATGCACACAAAAAAGGAACGGCGGCGGCCACGCCACATGGAGGAATGGACGCATGCCGAGCTTGGAGATTGCATACTTTTCTCTCATTTTTATTTCCGCCTTTTTTCTTGTATTCTTGTCTTGTATTTCATTCTAGAATGTCTACACTCCAACAACCAACTTGGTTACATGGTTACATGCTTCTCTGCTGCTGTTACCCTTGTTGCTGTTTTGTTGCAGGAATCTGTTTTAATAATAACGGAATAATACTATGTGTAGTCGCGTAGTCATGGTGGTAGTTGTGCGAGTAAATGCCCCTAGATTTTTTCTCTTGTTCTTTGGATAAGAGGAAAAGCAGCAGCAGAAGCAGCGGCGGCACCAACATCACACACAAAATAAGTAAAGTACACACAGTGAGTGTTGAGTGAAACTATTAATCTAAACGCAAACTCTCGGCAAGCTTCTCTAAATAAGGTATATACATAAACAGTAGGTAAGTGAGGCAAGGTTAATCCTTCCACTTGCCTCTCTCTCTCTCTCTCTCCTCTCTCTCCTTCTGTTTCCCTCTAACACTCAAAGAGCAAATAAAGCCACCACCACTGGCACCGCCACCACTCAAATTTTTTTTGAAAAGGGAAAAAGATTTCTGTGTGCTCACGTACAATAGGCTGGTTTTTGAATTGAGGAAGATGATGATTATGAGAGCAGATCCCATTCATATATTTTTTGATACAATACATTTTTTTATTTATCTCTATTTTCTAAGTGAATTCATTTTCTGTGTGTCAGAGATAAGAAATTCTATAATAATTTATCCCGTTTCTTATTGTTATTTTATTTTAAGCTATAATATAAAAAATAAATATGATTCCAAACGTGGCTCAAGAGAGTAGTAGTAGTAGTAGTATTAGTACTCATATATTTATATAATTATATAGTAACTTGGCACTGCTACGTGTGTGTGTTGATGTGGTGCTGATCGCTACAAAGCCATATCCTAGCATGCATGATGTGGTTTTCATATTTTTTTTTTATTATAAGCTGGATAAAGAAAATAATAAATTCCTTTGGTATCTATCATCTTTTAATTTTAGCACTCTATACAAACCCGCTCCCCTCCCTCACACACACACACAGACACAGACACTGGAGTAATATAAATATGTGTGTAGGTATGGATACATGAAGACAAGAATAATAAATGGTAGGTAACGGAGGAAAAAGGATTTTCTCTTCTCCTCTCACTCTTTTCTCTATTTCCTCTTATTTCTTGTATCTTCATTGAATTTATCCCTGGGAAAGTAACAAATGATTATGTTTCCTCCCTCCAAACAACTTCTTGTTTTTCACGAAGAGAGAAGAAAAAATAATATATAACTAAAGGGAGCATTCTTCATGACAAGATTACCATGACTTCATCAATATCACCCCAGGGGATTCTCATTTCCCTCATCCACATCTAAATTCCGGATTCTTTGCTCTCGCTCAACGACTTTACATCCGTCCCATCCCTCCTTCGCTCCCCAGAAAAAAAATTATCTTCTTATACTTTACTTATAACAGCAGCTTAAGAAAGAAGAAGAAAAAAGTGGAGCACAAGCAGCAGCAGCAGCGGTAACAGCAGTACAGCTAGAGTTGCAATGGAGAAGGCACTGGCATATCTTCTTCTTCTTCTCGTTGCTCTGCTCTAAGGCGTCTTCTCACTTTCGCCTTGTATGTATATGTGTGCTTGTTTTTTATGCTTGTGCATGTATCCTCAATAAAGCATAATATTTTTCATAGAAAAAAAAATCTCCAAAGCAAGAAGAGAAGATACGTGTGTATGTGTGTGTGTGTGTGTGCATATTTTGGAGGAGAGAGCATAAATGTGCTGGTAGAATAAATAATGACACCTAAGCCGTTTTACCAAATACAATTTAACACATTTTAAGCGTACCGTAAAAATATACCAACTAGTACTAATGGAGGTGTACCATGCTGGTCGGATATGAGGATTGCTTGGATAAGCACAGTAATGTAAAGAAAATTTGTAAAACTGTCTGTGGTAAAAAAAGAACAACCAACCAAAGTAGTAGTAGTGGTGGTGGTGGTGGTAGCGATGCTTCTAGAGAAGAAAATATAAAAGAAGTAAAAAAAAGGGTTCATGTATTTGCTGTTGATGATGATGCTCAAATCTGCTGGAGGTTTCTTCAAATAAATGTGCACTTGTCAGTTTTCCCTCTCTCACATGCTTAGGTTTTCCTTCATTCATAGTGATTCAAGGATTGCCGAAAAAATTGTATATGTACTTATGTATGTGTGTGTGTGTCTACGTAGCACCAATGTAATGGGATGATGATAGTAATGTGATGTGGTCTCTCTCTTCTCGTCTTACGATTTTTTTTTCAAACGTAAAGCATATTCACATCTCGGTATCACTCAGTCCCACACTCACAGTCTTTCTCTCTTTCGACATTCAAATTGCATAAAAGTAGTGTTTTTTGGGTAACCCTTGTAAACAGTTTTGGCATTCATTCCACTGAATATAGTGCATTGCATACACTACACACTACACCTATTTTATAGACCCATACAACAGACATACACATACAGATGTTTTTGCATGTGAAATGGATGATGTGATATGGTGATGGAGGATGTATAAATTGTATAATATGTGTTGTTGTACTCAGTACAATAAGTAGAATAACAACGATATAATCCCAAGCATGCAGAGAAATCCCGGGGATGGAGAACAGGGAAAAGAAAGAAGAAAAGTGAAAAAAAAGAGAACAAGAGTGGGTGAGTGGTTGGGTTGGTTTGCTCTGGCAGAAGTGAAAAAGATGCTCTTGATGTACGCGTACATAAATTGCTTCGACTTTCTGTGAGTTTGTCTGTAGCTCTAAAGTCTGTCTTCCCGTAAACAAATCTCTGATGATATGTGAACACACACACACATTTTAGCATCACTATCACCCAGTCTTTCGGGTTTTTCCCTCTGTCTTCTTTTCTCCTGGGGCTTCTGAGGTGAAAAGATGGGTTATATTTATTTCATTTCCTGTTTGCCTTCCGAGTGAGAGAGAGAGAGAGGACGTATGTATTCTTTATATATGTCTTTATGTTTATGTATGTGTTATCAGTAGGAAACGAATTGCTTCATTTCCACTCCCATATTTATTATCTACCTCATTTGCCCCTGTACTCTTTCTTGTTTTTTTTAAATATTGAGTACAGAGGAGTAACTACTACATATACGCATTATTATTATTGTGTGGTAAATTGGGGAGTAGGAGTGCGTTCAAAGGTTAATATGTATTATATTACTTTCCCATTTTTCTTCTACAGCAAAAGGAGAGACAAACAAATAAATAAAAAAGACCAAATAAAGAGAGTCGCATAAATACATATCAAATCAGAAACATTGTTGTGATTGAAAATGGTATGAAAGAGTACAGAAAAATAGAGCAGAGTTGGAATGGACGGAAAAATATGATGGAAAAAAGGGGGAAAAAATAATATGATTGGAAAAAAGTTGAAAAATGAAGTAAATGGGTTCGACGTTTCCCCTCTACTCCTCTTCTTTTTGCATTAGAGTTATTCAATCCAAACGAATTGGATTTATGATTTATGCACATATTTATATTCATTGCAAAAAATATATGTATACATAATACATAACATGTAAAGTACGTATGTATATTGGGAGTGTCGTACTGAAATGGGCTTTGAAATACTCTAATTGTGACGTCATTACATTTCTGAAAATTATTTTTGTCATCCATTGTTTTTTAAACTGTTTAAATTATGTATATCAGCTTGGTTATTTCTCACAAGGTTTTGAACCATACTAAAGTTATCATGTAATTGTACCCGAGTAATGGCTTTGATAAGCCCGATTAAAATACATAATATTATTGTATATATATATCCATCCGTATGAAATGTAAGAGTATTAAATAACATGTTATAGGATGTAAAAGAGAAGCCAGGAGATCGCAGAAGAAGCCCTTTGTGGACGAGTTCTTTTTCCTTTTTCTATTAATTTAAAAGCACAAATCTAATGTTTTATGCACATTGTCCGTGCACTCCAGCCTGGTACATACATATACATGCATATACATTGTCCGCGTACATATATATTATGCATGCATGCCACATGCAATATATATATATATACAGTATGTTGTATAAATATTATAAATCTCTATAGGCTGCTAAGTAATACCAAAAAACTTAAGTGGATTTCTATCTTGTACATCTCCTACGGGTTTGTCGGCTTCAATCTTTCAATGATTCTCAAAGAAAGAGACGGAAAAGAAGAAAAAAGCAAAGAAAGTGATACTGAAAATTATGTACGTATATATAAGGCGGCGTCAACCTTGTCCCGTCATTTCATTGGAACCCATATATAGGTATACATATTCCTACAGCTGCTGCTGCTGCTGCTGCTACATGTCTGAGTGTCTGTACACGTTCACTGTGCACAGCGAAAAGAAAACATGAGGCCGGTAGACATTACACACGATGTACTTTTGGTTTCTTTGTGTGTGCTGCTGATGTGCACGTTACGTATGTACAACAAACCCAATGTGTGTATGCAGCGAATATATTAAGTATATATAGGAAATCTACTAAGACCCTTGATTTCTTCTTTTTTTATTCTTTCTCTCATCCATCCATCCATCCATCCATGTGGAGAGAGAAAGAAAAAAAGAGAGAGAGAGAGAGAGAGAGCAAAGCTTAGCTCTATTTATTCGATGGCAGTGATTGATTAGTGTTCATTGCATCAACTTAATGCTGGATACATCTTTTACTGCCTTTAAGGGAAAAAAAGGAAGATATCAAGCCTTTTTCCCCATTTCCTCAATCTTCCAAACTCTTTCCCTCTCTTTTCTTTCTAGTTGTAGTAAACTTCAATTTTCTTCCAATTTTTGTTATGTAGCTGAACAACGTCTGGCAAAAAAAAAACATTCAAAAAAAATCTAATGCGGCCATGAACCGATTTTTACTCTAAAAAAGCGCTTGAGTATAATATTATATACGTATACCTGTATACTTTCTGGAAATGCATAATTTTATGCATAAAACTTATGTCCTGGTTAAATTTTATCGCCATCATGATCTTCATTGAAAAGGTAGAGAGTTATATACATTTTTTGCTTAATGTTCTATAACATGCTATCCTCATGTACCAGAATCCTCTCATCACATTACATTTTTTATGCCCTTTTATTTTTCCACTCGACTCCCTGCAATGTTTTTCCATCCATTATCCTATCATATCATTTATTTAGGTGATATAGTAGCAACAAAAATTGTTATCGAAAGGCAGAAAGAACAATAAATAAATAAAGCATTCTACATAGCAATAGATTTAAATTTTTTTCCTTCAAATACGTCCAATCCTGTTTTCAACTGACTAAGGACTTTTGTCGTCCTCACAAAAAAAAATGGAGGAAATGCGCGCACGCGCGCATTGTCATACAAAATAAACTACACACATAACATACATTGGCGTATGTATATGCCTATATTCGTTATTTTATATATTTATTTTTGGTACTTCAGTTGTACAAGAAAAAAAATTAAAATTTGCCCAAAGGACTAAAGTTTTTTGTAAAGAATTTTTTTCTCCCCAAGATGGGTGTTTTGGAGTTTTTTATTTGATTTTAGGACAAGGTAAAATGCCAACAACTGGAGAAAGTTATTTTTTTCTTGTTTGAAGGATCTTTATAGAATTTCACATTTTTTTGTCCACAGCTGCTGTTGAAAATGCCGTACATAAATTTTATATCTTTATAATATTCAGTGGGCTCTTAGTACTAGAATAAGTAGATGGAAGAATGTTTTGGTGATGGGATATTGACGGTTGTGCAAGGGAAGGCAACTAGGCGTATCTTCCCTTGCCATTCACAACGACGAGTTTATTTAGTTGCTCACTTGTTTTAGTTTTAAGCTTGTTTTCTTATTCTCAATCTTTGTGGACTCGAGTTTTATTTTATTTCAGAGAGCTTTAAATGAATAGATGCAAAGTGGAAAAAATGGGAAAGAAAAGCCGAACGTTTTGTTTTCTTTCTAGTTAACATTATTATCTTACCCGGACAGGGCACCCTTTTTTGAGCGAAGACGTATCCTTTCAAAAAAAAGATATTTTTTTCTCTCTCTCCAAAAAAAACACGAACAAGAGATTATCCTGCCGTCAAAACTCTAACACGTTGTTTTTTAACTTTGATTTATTGCTCGATATTCTCCTTTTCAAAGTGAAGTGACAAAGAAGAAGAGAAAAAGTGTTGGCTGCCGAATCATATCATGTGGAACCAATCACTAAAGTAGTACTACTTGCAACTACGCACTAAAAAAAGACAGCCCAGATTTCCATTTATCATAATTCCTTTAAAGGAAAAAAAAATGATAAAAAAAGAAGAATAAAGAAGGCATTCCATGGGATTTAGGAAAAGGATAAAAAGGATATTGAATCACTTCATCAATCAGGTCACATGATTTGTGAGTGTGTGCGTGTGGGCGATATGGTGCGACACGCAAATATCCGGAGCAATTCTCACAAAAAAATATTGTACTCATCTTGTGTATAGAAATGCCTCTATTTTTTGAGAGTTACATAACTTGAATCAAAGAAGAATCATAATTTTTTTTATTATTAGTTTTCCATTTGAAAAAATGCCGTAAGTGAAAGATGTGCTTATAATCATTTAACTTGAATGCATTCAACAACCCTGTTGGATTATTTCTCTGATCACATTTCATCATCCTTATCATCATCATCATCTTCTTCTTCATCCGCTATAGTCCCGTCAAATGCATCGATGCATGCATCTGCTCTGCTGATGCAAGAAAACTGAATAAGGGAAGTCATACTTATAACTTATACAGTTGAATACTAAGCAGAAATTCTTTTATTGATAATACATTGAAAATAATTGATTCATTTCTTTGAGCTCTAAGTATGTATATCGGCATGTTATGTATCCTAAAAATTATCATTTTTACTACACTCTTTTTTCACTTCTGCTTGATGCATTCCTGTTAATAGCAAAACTATTACTTGGACTACTAAAATTTACTGTTCCTCCTATATTTACAGCTTCTCATGAATATTTCATGGACCTCTTCTAGCTACACAAGACAGCCCTTTATTTTCTCCAAGAAACATAAATACATATAAAAAAAATTCTTTCAGGGGGAAAACGAAAGATAAAAAAATTGAATGAATTGCTGCTGCTACATCAAATTTCATCATGTATTCATTCCTCCCACTACTCCTCTATCCTATAATAAGTACCTAGGTAAGTACATATGTATGTACAGACAGGTATTTTATAGCACTTTTATAAGCAAGTCTACTGTCTTATACATCGAGATCACATCAGAGAGAATGAGAGAGAGAGAGAGAGCAGGATGGAAATAAATAAATACTACCAACCTAGATGTATTTTCATCTAAAATATGTGTGTGTACCTACTATTTATTTTGCAATATAGTGTGTGTCCTCTATAAATTGTGGTAGCATTATTGGCACCATGTCTGATTTTTATTTCCGCTGCGATGTTTCCGTCTACTTTTCTATTTGCCAGTAGTGTCCATTATTGTTCCCTCTCGCTTTTGTATCCCTTCACCCGACGAAACTCGACTTTCCGGGCATGTACTTTTATCTCCAACCTTTTTTCTCTCTAGTAGTTATTTGTCGCTAGGACTTTTGATGTGAAGCTTAAAACGAGTTGTAGTTGTCGACGTGTACATATATACGTACGTACCTACGTATACATAATTAAATATGTTGAAGTATAAATGTTTACACCATTAAAGCATTACACTTTACCCTGTGTTGACTCTCATTTTCATTTTGCCATCCCATTTTGATAAAGTTGAAGAAAATAATTTGCATCAGAGTATAATATTCTAGTCTCATAAGAAAGACATGGGAAGGACTTTCATGCTTATTTATATTCTTTATTTTTTGTTCCCAAAATAAGTTATTCTTTTGGAAGAGGACAAGGAGGATAGAGTGGTGATCCCCTATTGACGCTCAATGGGTCACATATTTAAAAGAAAAGCCAGATCAACAAAAGATGCATTGTCTGCTGTGTCCCTGAGTGACTGAGCTGTGCAACTGCTGCTCTCATTGTTACTGAGTGAGCACCACAACAATAAGACGTAAATACGGATTACTTTCCTGTCGTCAATGCTTCCTTCCTTTTTATGTACCTATTTTACTATACCCTCATAAAACATGGAAAAACACCATGTATGTTTAATGATAATAAAAAAAATATGGAATTGAAATGGCAAGTTATCGAGATTCCACTCAAGTCGCACAAAAAAAAATTGATTTTATTTAGTCTTTTGTCATCTTCCCATTTCTCTATGTCTCCCTTGTCTTGCATTTTTGATAAGACAAAAATGTTTTGCATTTTTCTTCTGGTTCGCCTACAAATACCACTTTTCTAAGCAAGTTGCATTTTATTTTAATCAATAGTCTTTGGCGATGAAACAAGAGAAAAGGGATATAAAAAAAAATCGTCGCCAGGAAATTCAAGGCTTGATTTTGTGTCTTCTATATTCATTCTTGTTTTGTCTTAATATTAAGAAGAATATTGATGGGGTGTGCTCCAGTTGCAACTTTTTGCAAGGAATGACGCGAAGAAGAAGAAGATTTTGAGAATCAAAATGTGACTTTGTCTGTAATAGTAGTAATAGTAGTAGTAGTAGCGTGTGCCTGTGTATGTGCGCCTGTTGTACACATGTTATTAAAGTAGAACACAAGGGCAAGTTGTTGGAGTCGAGAAAAGTCGACAAGGAGTATTTTATTTTATATTCTTTGTGTCGGTGAGTGTTATTGGCATGCATGCATTGAGTCACCACTTTATGTGTCCCCCATGCCTGTGTATTACTTACATAATTTTTATTTCTCTACAACAAAAGGAGAGAAGGAAGGGAAGAAAAGAGAGACAAGAGAGCTGCTGTAATTTCTTTTTTACTGTCCTTTGGATTTCCATTACAATGTGGCAGATAACAGCGCTCTTTTTTGGCATGGAACACAAGAGAGATATGTAAGTATTACGTATAATAATAATATGGATGCTCTTCCTTGATTTTGACTGCTTTTAAAGTGAGTTCACCCGAAAGCATACCTACATAGGACATGGAGTAACATTTGTGCTTTTATATATATATAAAAATACATCACCACCACCAGGGAAACTACAGAGAGTATTATTTTCTTTCTGTGTGTATGTGTGTACAAGTCAGACTAACTTCTTCTTATTCTTCTTATAAGTGGACGTATTTTTCTACTTCTACCTTCATTTCTTTTTTTTCTCCTTTTTTACATACACCATTTCATAACTACATTAAGCCCGTAAGAAGGATATAGGGTAAAAGAAGGGAAAAAGTGTACTTTCTCAAAGTCGAAACCATTTCATTTCCCCGGACTTTAATCCTAAATCGTTCACGACTAGAAAGCTACACCGTCACATAAAAATGCTACCTTTTTTACAGGGAGACATTGAGAGCTATATGGCAGATTTATTTTTTGCTGCTGTATATGCTGAAGGAATGAAAACGACGAAGGGATAATAAAGAAGGGCAAATATTCATGAAGTAGAAAGAAGTAGAAGTAGAAGAAGAAGAAGAAGAAGAAGAAGAAAAAGGGGCTTGTAGTGGCAGCCAACCGAGAAACTTTTCTCATATCTATCTTTCCCATTCGTCTTTCTCCCTTACTCTCTTTTAGGTCGTGGTGGATGTGAAGTACACACAGGCACGCAGAAGAGAGAGAGAGAGAGAGAGAGAGAGAGAGCGAGTTGCTAACAAAGGAGTAAAAAAGGCGTATAGTTGTGACTGACAACATAATGCATTGGTTAAAGCATGTATACGTAAGTGTATGGCTACGAATGCATGTACGAAGTTCATGGAGATTTTAGACGACTTAAGATATTTATGTATATACCTAAATACACGTACGTATTGTATATATGCATTATAGGTCAGAACTTTTTCCCTACTTTGATTTGCTTTTGGATCTTTTTGTATAGTTTGATGATGACAACGACGAGGGCAATTCCACCATGGTCGACCGACAACTGGCTGGCAAACGTTTCGCTCTCATCTTACTTTGCAATTACACACGTAAAACTTTACTTATAAGAGACAAAGAGAGAGAGAGATCGAGGGAGGGAGAGAAAGAAAGAAAGAGAGGGAAAATAGAAAATTTCGCGGAGAGAGAAAAGAAAATGAGGTTAGAAAAGTATTGCCAGGCTCATTCAAGTACAATTAATAAATCCCCTGAAAACTGCTTTGCTCTTGGAATCTTTTTGTTATATTTTTTTTTATTTTTCTTTTGCGACAACAATTACTATATACAAACACTGATACTTATATAAGTGCATCTATCCTCTCTCCCTCACACACGTCAAAAGGGAGAGAGTATACACATACACATGCAACTGTACATACAAAAGCCTACAAATTGAAAGAGCCAGAGTACATGAACCCTTTTTAGTATATTAAAATTTTCTAGTTGCATGATTTTTTTGTGCGTACGACTAATCTCTAAAGAATCTTGTTGTTTTTGCCGTTATTTCAAAAATAAAGTGTAACAAAAGAAGGGGAAAACGGATAAGAGTAAATAAAATAACCGCAAAAAATACTGATCCGGAGATCAACTGATGAGTTTTTGGGCTACAACTGAGAACCAACCATAAACATAGTTAGATATAATAGGCACACATCCAAACCCTCATCAGATGAACAACTCAACGTAAAGTTTGAGTAAATGTATGGGTATGTATGTATGTGTGTGCAAACAAGCACAACGGAATATTCCCAAGAGTTGCAATTTCCAGCCTACTCAGCGCTTTCGTTCATAATCATAAAAATGACAAGTATGAGAAATAATAGTGTTCAGCTGAGGCAACTATTTTATGGGCTACGGATATTAAGTATACTTATGTGGGTCTATATTTTATTTATATTCTCTTCATAAGTAATATATAAAGTATGTGCATTAAAGTAGATGGATAGATAAAAGTATTTTTAGTAATTAAGAGAACATACCACGTCAATTAGCTGTGACAGCCGGAGCTTGATTCGAACTTTGAGAATATCGGATGTGTTGACAACTGGCCTCACAAGTTTATTGTAGTTGGAGAGGAGATCATCGTACAATCTTTTGGCATCAGGATTCCCACAGTAAGCCAGTGGCAGACACCCACCGAGCAGCACATAAATGAGCCACTGAACACACATGGTTTTTAAAGTGTTACCTGAGGAGGTGGCGGAGATGGTAGTGGTGGTGGTGGCGGTGGTGGAGTAAAGAGGTAAGCTTTTTAGATGAGAGCTAAAGAGCAGTATATATAAAGTTGACTTACTACACTTTGTGGATTTATATAATTTATTATATCTTCACTTGTCCTCTGGTACTGCTGCTGCTGCTGTTGCTCTCACTCTTCTCGCTCAACTTTTACCTTGTTTTCTCCGGTAGCACCACTTTCACCACCTTTTCAGAGAAAGCAGCAAGTTCAGATTTTTTATATCTTATGTGTTGCTGTCGAATATGGTACACCTGCTCTTGGCCTCTTCTTCACCAGAGCCACTGATACTACTACCACTTCTCTGCTACTTTCTTCTCTGGTTTCACCCAGCAAATTCAGCAAAGCACATATATACACACACACACAAACTAGACACAGACACAGCGCAATCCAGCAAAACGGTGACAGAAAGATGAGGCATAGGAAAACAACAACGGAAACCAGCAGCTTTTCTTCCTTTTACTTGCTCAGTACGTTATTATTATTATTATTATCATATGTGTATACTTTTTAATGAAAAACCGCAAAAACTTGCTCAATATTTTATGCATGGTTTTCGTCTTGCTCCTTCTGCTTCCTTCTTCAGCAAAACTTTTTGATATTCTACTTTATTTTGACTTATTAGCTAGACTAATTCCTCTCAGCTGTCCTACCTTTTTTGCTATCGTAGTAGAAAATTTCATCCTCATCCTCATCACCATCTACCTCATTTTCATAAGCGGGGAATCTAGAAAGAAGGAGAGAGTGAGCATGTACCCTTTTTACCTCTGGTCTTTGTTTGCTCCATTCATTCTCAAGAAAGTTACCTCCATTGTCACTATTTATTATTAAATGTGTCTCTCTGACTTTTGTGCACGCTGGAGCGGGTCTTTAGGGATTAGCGACTCGCATACTAGTAATATTTCTGTTCATTATTATTACTATAACCGCTAACTGTGGTGTTGGGGTTGCACATTCTGACATGGACACGTACTTTACTTATGACAGCAACCTTGTTCAGTGGGTTCCTGGCATGTATGTATCTATGAGTGGTGAGTAGTATATGAGTAGCCTTATAGGAAGCTTTGAAAACAAAGCAATAAACTTGTTTTGCTTTGTGAGAGTGAGTGTGCATATGAGAAACAAGTTTCTTTGGATGTTCTTGGCAATTATTTATATTACTTTTTGCACGCTATGCCATGCGTTTTCCCTCTTCCTCGCTATCAATTTTATCTGAAGAGCTCTCTTATTATTTTTCTGAGAGCAAAGTTGGAAAACTTGTTGTTGTTGTTGTTAACATTTTAATAATGCGACATTCTGCTTTCAACTATCTATTTGACTTGAAGAGAGGGAGAGACTGAGAAAGTGAGGAAATGAAGCCCGCTTGAGAAATCAATTAACTATTACAGAAAAAAGGGCAGAATACGGTTGCTCACTACTACTGCTTCTATTACTACACTCTTTCTCTCATGAATATAAAATTATAATATCTTGCGGAGGAGTAGGATGATGATGATGATGATGACGGTGCGGTTTAATTACTACGAGCAAAAGGTTGTTGATAGTAACAAAAGCTCTAATAAAAAGATATTTATTTATGAATATCATCAAAAGTGACGGCTTTCAAAATGGGGAGAAAATTATATAAAGTCTTTAGGACTAGAAAGGCCTGTAGTAGGTGATCTAACCATGTATGTATTTGTATATTATAGCATAAATTATTATTATTTAATTAGTTATTGATTTAGTGGGTAACCTAAACTGTTTTTGTTTGTACATGTACCCTTTCCCATTTACTTGAATAAAGTAAAATAAAGTATAAAGTGGGTATATGAAAATCATTTTGGCTTATTATGAGATTCACATTTAATAGTATAGTTCTTTTGAAGATTTCACTGGAGCAAGGCTGACTCAGAAAATGATCAAAAATATGTATATTATGCTCAGCTCTTGAAACAATTCAATCATTTGGGGATAGATCAATTTTCGGTTGTAAAGAAAATGAATTTATGGTGGGGGGATATGTACGTATTCCAACCTTGTTGAAATGTACATGGACAAGACGAGAGAAAAAAGGTGAAACAAAGGAAACGACTCTCTGACGACTTGACTTTGTTCTGTCTTCTCCCCTCATGCAAGAATCTCTACTTGATGAAGCAAACGGCGAGAGAAAACTGCTAGAGTTTTGCTCCGTTCCTCGCTGACTGTTCCACAGACTGAGCGAGACGCGCGAGAGACGACCAAGGGAAGCTGAAAATGTGAACGGGAGAGCTGAAACAGTTTCACATATGTGAGCATATACTAAATATGGTTGTGTGTGTTTGACTGTAGTAGTTGTGTTGGCTTTGGGCCGATTTTCCTTCATGCTCCTTTTTTCTACTGAGAGAGCATTCACTAAACACATAGTACGTCGCTTCCTGGTGTACAAGCAATGATAGTGGTGCTAGTGGTAAAATGGTGAATGTGATACAACACAGAAGAAAATGTTCCTTCACTCAGGCACACACACACACACACACTCAAGCTAAGAAGGATGTGCGATGATAGTAGATCGAGCAACATACATATGAAAAGAATGGGAGTCTCCTCGTCAACCTTTCTTCTTCATCGTCTTCCTCAGTCAGTTCAGTAGTGGTAGTAATAGAAAGCAGGCCAAAAAGTACACAGAGTATTGTATGAAAGCATGTCGTATCGTATCCCATACACAATTCAACGATAAATTCCACTCTGTTATTTTTACTTCTTCTGAAAATGCTAGTCACTACAACCCACTAGCACACTATACCACCATATCAACCAATATTTCTATCTATTCACCAGATTTCCCTCGGTTTTTTTTTCTTCTTATTCTTTTCATTCTCATTCTTTTTTCTCTGTCTCTCTTCCCACACTACTACACAGGAGAAAGTCTGATGGAGCAGCAGTGGCGCTACTACTACCACTAATGCTTTAACTACAAAAAAATTTGCTTGTTGTTGGAGTAGTAGGAGTAGCAGTAGTATAGAAGATAGTAGTGCTTGCTTGCATGATGGTAGTAGGTTGTCCGTGTGCCTCTCTTTCTTGTTCACTCTAACTGCTGTTGTGGCAAACACACACGTACTCTCTCTTTCTCTTTCCCATTCACTTGCTCTCTCTTCTCATTGCAACTTGCATGGAATACACAACCATACAAGATTTTTTCCCTTTACCCATCGTCAACAACATCGTCTTTTATTTTTTTATTCTTTGGCAAAATCATGTCTAAGCCTTTTGCAATATTAGACCTTCCACAGGGGGTTTTAATGCATACACCATCGACCGAAACATAAGAATATAGGAAGTAGTATTTACGATAGTAATACTACTTTTCTGGGAAGGCAGCAGCAGCAGAAGAAGAAGAAGAATAAGAAAAAAGGGTAAAAAAAGTAAAATAATAAAAATTGCTTTCCTTTTGACCCAAACCAAGGAAAAAATTTGCAGACGCCACATGCTCCCATCCACTGACACATTCATCGAATAATGTATTTTAAGTACATACACACACTACTACTGTTGCAAGCAATACCATAATAAATCACTGCTGCACACCAAGACCAAGCCGTCCCTTTTTTAATATTACGCTTATGATCATCGTTATTGATGCAACCATTTGTGTTTTGTACTAAGCATGCATGCCACCAACGACGACAACACCTACACAACAAAACCTTTTGCTTTTGAGGCTCATGCAAGTATTTTTCTACAAAAAAAAATCCAAAGGGTAAGTTACAAGATGCTATTTTTTTGGATTTTCTCTTGTCTTTTAACTTTCTTTTCTTGATATAAAGCGCATTCATACTAAGTATACCGTCACACGCGCGCACGCATACAATTCTTTTTATTACTATTATCGTATAAGATATATGTCGACTTCTTACCAAATAATGATAAGAAAACAAGGAGAAAGAAAGAAATAGCAATACCAGCATCATCAGAAAGGAAAATAATGTTATTCAGGATAATCGAATTCACTTAACTAGCACACTACCTAAAAAAAGTCTCCTCCGCACACAAAAAAAAACATAGTTTGCTCGATAATCCGGTATTAAAAGTTTGTCTGTGTATATGTATTTGTGTATGTGTGTGGAGCAAGCAAAGTAAAGTTTGAACTCAAAATTTCTTTTTTTTAAATAAGATACCTAGTTCTTTTTTAAACACAAGAAGAGTTGTAGTGTAGTAACACAACTCCTTGTAAAACTATACACCAAAGAAATTGGGGAGAATAAAGCAAGGGGTTTTCTTCATCTTCTCATTTTTCTTCTTTTTTTTACTTTTTGTTGGGGGGTCTGTTATTCTGTGGGATTTCACTGATTTTAGATATGAATTATGAAGCTGGGCATCTTTCATCATCTGTGAATAATTTAAAAGTGAACCAAAACCACTTTGCATGAAACATGAAAAACTACAAACAGAATAGCAGCAGCAGCATATATATAGTAAATATTATACATAAATATATATGTATATGTTCTGTTTTTTGTTTTTGTTTTGTGGCAATTGTAGTGGTGAAGATATATGATGATGGTATGATGTGGTATAGTGAGGGAAGTAGAGTGGTGGTAGTGGTGGTGGTGGAAAGGCGTCAGAGTGAAAAGTTGCAAGTCAGATTTTGTAACCATAATCAGAATAATGTTTTTTTTTCTCTTAATATCATTACAACAAAATACAAAAAAAATATCTTTCATCTTTTTTAAGAGTTTTTAGAAAAGATTTTTTAGCCTACCAATACACGGCACTATATGATAAAAAATTTCTAAAAGTAATAATTATTGTGAGTTAAATAAAAAAAGTTAGGTAGTGAAATTTAATTTACAACAAATATATACAAAATCAATTTTTTTCTTCTGCTGATGATATATATGCATAAACATGCCTATGTACCTACCTTGGTTTATATTATTATTATTATTATTATTATTATTATTATTATTATTATTATTATTATTATTATTATTATATTTGCAGTCAAGTCACATTTGTTATTGAATTCTTCTCTTGTTTGCAACTGATACTTCCTTTGGGATATTGCTCTGTGTACCCCCATATAGGTAATCAATCATAGTACATTAATAGCAACCATGATTGCACTCCTCTTCTTGTTTGTATACCTACATACACAAACAACGCAGATTGATTGAGATTATTTTTTGTTTGAGAACATGATTCTCAGTTTCTTGGAATTGTTTTATTGCTTATCTGCTACTGCTGCTGCTCCTCGGATGAGATTCATTTATTTGCCAAAGTGTGTTTGCCCATCATGTAGACACAGACTAGGGCCAGTTGAGACTGAGACTGATAGTGATAACCAAGCCAATTGGGCTTTTGTGTGCGTAAAATCGGGAGCAAGCCCATGACAATCATGACGATCATGATGAGTATTACAGTATAGCGGAAGATAAAAACCACTTATTTTGTTTTTTATTCAACGTCCCATGGCTCAGTTTGTCTATATTCCAAGACGGTATCCAGTAAAAAGCAAACAAAAAATAAAATCACTACTTTTTTATTGTAGGGAATAGATTATCAGTCGATGCTTTGATCATCATCATCATCGTCGTCGTCGTTGTAGTATGCATATTTGTTTCCCTAATAAATATATTATGCATTCGTGCAAACGTGCATTTACCCATATTTTATCAGATGTACACACACACACACAAACACAAACAAAAAAAACCACAGCAAGAAAGTATGAGAGAAGAAGCGAAAGTCGGCAATCCAGGAAGAAAAGTTGTGTACAAATTTTCAGGAATGTGCCCGGTATAATTTGTTATCCTTAGAGAGATTTTTTTTCCCTCTTCCTCCTCCAACTTTCCCATAGCTCTTTAAACATTTACATCGAAATATCCATAGCATCTTCTTCTTTCTTTTCTTCTGTCTTTCTCTCTCTTTATCCCTGATATCAGAAGACGAAAAAGCAGAAAATGCCTCATTACGTGGCTTTGATTGTGTGTACATACATGCATACGCATACATACACACACACACACGACAGCTGTACTATATTTTAAAGCTTACCACAAAAGAAAGAAACGCAGTTATTCACTTTCAGTTGGTCCGATTTTACCCCATTCATATATTTATACCCGTTTATGTACAAAACTAAATGGCGGTTTATGCTACGACAATGTATATATACCTACGCGGAATACTTAATCTTCTTCTTCTTCTTCTTCTAAGATGTTACTCTAAATGTCTTGCAACAATATTTGAACTCCCTTGTCACAACAACAGCGTTTTCAGCGTGCACACACACAAAGGAGCATACACACACACACACAACTTATATCATCCTTGTACAGCACTTTCCTCTTCTCCTTTTTTGCCATAAACGAGTTTTTCCTTATATATACATATCTCTTATAAAACACTTTGTACTTCCCTACGAAAACAGACAAAGTGGAGAGGAGAAGGCGAGTGGATGAGAGGCGCCATATATCTTGGAAAGGTTTTGCTTCCTTCTCTTCCTCCTGCTCCTGCTGCTCGCATACTTTTTTTTGCTCACAAATATAGTAATAGTAATAAATAAGAATGATAGTGCGTTAAAACTATATATATATATATAAATTATATGTGTGTAAGGTTAGTCGGTGTTAGTGTTGTGGAGGAGGAAGAATAATAATTTTTTATTCGCTTCCCGTGATAGCTAGATACACTGATACCATGTGATATTATTGTGTTCTTAAAGTAGGTATGTAGGTAGGTGAATATATGCTGTGTGCACTCCTATTTAGCAACTTATCCTCATTGTCATCGTCTTTATTTTTAACCCTCTCCTCTTTACATTCAGCTCCACCTACTACTACTACTTCTTCTTCTTCTTTCTTTTATCAAGAAAATATTTTTTACGTAAGACATATGGGTACTTATGTAGATAAAAAGGAGCATCAGTATCATTACCACACCATTATTATAACAGCGTTAGAAATGCGTATAGCATGTGTAGTCAGACACATACATGTATGCATTATGCATGTATGGTTTTGTAGTATTGCACGACGGGCAAAAAAAGGACAAATATACCTTAGCATGTGAGTTGCCCCATGGACATACTTGACATCCAGATATGAGGAAGAAAAGGACCACTATCTCCTCCACTACTCCTACTACCATTACGTCTGCTACTACTACTACTACTACTACTACTACTACTACTACTACTATTCACTAGATCTACTAAAATTTCTTCTTGGTGGAAATTGCATTCTTTAGTAGGATTTCACTTTCACACATATTTCTTTCCTTTGATATATTTCCCTTCATGTGAGGACCGTCGCAAAAGAGCCGTGTGTTTTCCCTCACGAGTCCTTTTGTTCTACTTAAAGGTCTTCTTCTCTCTGCATCCATTCCGTTTTTGCTTTTTAGACAAGGACATCGGCATGCTTCTTTGGTTCCCGTCCAAATTTGCAAAAATCAACGAATGTTTAAAAAAAAATTACACATGCATGTAAAAAATAATATGTATTGTACAACATTAGAATGAGCTCTTTAAAATGGACCATAAACCATATCCTGCTAATCATTTGTTACAAACTGTTTAACAATCTCAAGAACCCTTGGCCTTTATTTTACCAGTTTATTAGCATGTACTACATTGAGCCCTTGGCATACCCCTAAGGAAAGAAGGATAAGAACTACCCCAAGCAGGAAATTGAGTTCCGGCCTCAAACTTACACCGATTTACACCAAACGACTTGGTATACAAGAAGCATTACAAAAATATGTCTGCGCGCCAACAAACTCTATGCAAATTTAATCAAAACCTTCCTGAAAGAGAAAATTAATATGTCATACTAACTTGTAAAAAGTGCAGGTTATTAATAGGGCTTTAATAATAGCTAGAAAGTTATACTGATTCAAGTAGACAAAAAAAAACTTATGGCCAAGCCCATATTTCATCTTCTTTCTTAAATAATCGCCTTCCGACATATTTTTCGCATTTTTGGTGATCTGCAAAAAAGTTAGCAACTCGAGATATTTGAAAATATGTTCACACATGACTTGTTCTTCTTGGACTTCTTCTGGCGTGCTTATGTGTACATCTAATCTTGTTCTTCTTACCGCTGCTGAAGAGAAGCAGACAAGATGATACGATAAAGGGAATAAGGAAAAAATGTGAATGCAACTTCGTTGTGTTGTGTGCATGGTGACTTGATCTTTCTTTTTGCTTGACTTTTAGTATTGCTTCGACCACTACTACACTCCTACCATGCATGCTTTTTATTTGATATTATTTAGTCCCATGGTGGTTGTAACATAACTGGTCTTATGGTCTTGTTTCAAGTTTCACCTGGGATCACCCCGACCAGCAAGAGAAAAAAAACAAGTGCATCAGTTATCTACAGAGAGTCTCGCTATTTGGTTTCCAAGAGTAAGGAGAACATGAGGCTAAACAAGAAAAAAAACTGTATTATGGCATATGTACTATACCACCTATGTATTTAAATACTTAACATGCTCCGGTTTCTGTCATTTGACGAAGTTTGCTATGAGCTGACTTTATAGCAAAGATAATCAGAATACTTTTTCCAAAGTTTTTTTTTGTCGTTCGAAAACAAGCTATTAATTTTGTAGAGGGAGGTGAAGCCAAAGGTATTGGTCTCATAAAAGAGGAGCAGTCTCAATGCTTCATGGAATTTTTTGTTTTTGAAGAAATATCTCGTTAAAAAGTTAGTTTTGCAATTTTTTTGTATAAAGATGTTGAAATATGTGCGGAGGGAAGATGGTAGGTCTATATTTGGAAGACTTGAAAGTTGTAATAATGTTAAATCAAAAGTCCCTTCTGAGTATTTTAGAATGTTTGCAGTTTGCAAGGCAATTACATCAAGTTTAATTACTTTTTTTCCTTATTCCACTATTGAACTAGTTTGGTTGGAGTAGAATTGGCGCTACATATATGTTCCCATTTTCTATCTACAATGTTATTTTAGCAAAGCGAGATGTTGCGAAAAAAAGGAATAAAAAAATACACACAAACACAAGTTACAGTGTCAAGTTACAAAACACATACTAAGAAATGTCAATGCAATAAACTAGTTAATTAGTCTGCATATATGTCAACTTTAAACAAGCACAGGAGTGTTTGGATTGGAATGAAAAAGTTTGGCTGATTTACTTTCATCAAAAATAACTGATAAGCTTGTACTGGTTATATTGGAATAATATTCCAATAAATTGCATTGGAAAAATAAAAAGTAAATGAGGACGGCGCCAAGTTTTCATTATGAATGCTCTGCAGCAAGTAGCAAACGCTTACGTTGTATCTTCTCGTCGTATCGTAAATTTCTTTAAATTTTTGGATGAGTAGCTCCAAAAGTAGAAATAAATAAATAAACAATATCCTTCTGATTCATCTGCAACTGACAACGCAGCAACATTTTTCATTTTAATTTTTACACATTTATTCTGAACATAACAATATCAATAATGCCACCACCCGTCAGTTCACTGTTTCCACCACATATACATATGCACGGAAAGATGTGTTCCAAGGGGAAAAAACGGGGAACCTTCATGCATTGCAGATTAGGACAACCTTGCAATTTTTTGGTTCAACAATCGGAACGACAACAGGCACTGCTACACTTTTTTTGTAAAAAATTCTATATATATATATAATATGGCAAAAGTAAACAAAAGAATATTACTACCTACTACGATGCTGCTGCACACATGAAAAGAAGTAGAGACATAAAAGCAGTGTTTTGCATGTGCTCTCTTCTGGATGCAGATAATGGCCACTCTCGTTTATTCTCTCATTCTGCCATTTTGTCTGCTGCTGTTGTAGTGACATGTGCTGGAAATAGTCGTAGTGGAGCTAGTGGTTTTTGCTGAAACAGATTATTCAGGGGCTAAACGTTATCACATCGAATAGGATCTGTTTGCCTGTCCGTCTGCGACTGGGAGGATCTCTTTCTTTCTCGGTCTATACAGACAGGCTATATTATTTCAACACTACTGTGCTTTAAGTGAAAGACTTGAAACCATTAAAGTTTCCATGCACGTGGTCAACACTCTCAGACACACACATACACAAAAAACCTAGAAGCATTCTTTATGCCACGTGTATTAAAACTGTTTCAATAGCTTTGGTGTAAATGAGTTAGCAAAACTTGCTTTTATTGAAAGGGAACTACTATAGTCACCACAAGTCACACAGTTTAACAATTTATGACGTTGAGTCCACACGAACATCATTCAAAATATCACAGGGAGATGAAACAAGGCGTGAAAAGCCTTAAATCCATTATTTATGTTGGAAACTAGAACTCCCTCTAATATTTAACTACTCCAGTAGTAGTAGTAGTAGTAAAAACATAATCAGTAGCCCCCAAAAATATATATGTGTGTGTACGTGTACCTAACTCTTTTTTTATCCCATTTTCTTTCTATCATGTTTGATAGTCGTCAATTCCTGTGTGTGGCTCTAGACATCTATCCTTTCCAATCTTACTTAATCTGAACATAAAATTGGAAATCAGTCAGAGACATGACATGTGATACAAACAAGTGGTACATATAAACACACAGCTATAAAAAGAGATATAATAATAAAACAACATATTTCTACATACTTACACAGAGCTGGGTGGGCCACCGGTGGCCAGTGAATGAGTCGGTGGCCGGTGGCCCACCCAGCTCTGTTACACACACATACATTGTATTGCATTCACACAAATCACCCCACACCACAAGAGGACACATGTATTGTCTTCCAGATGATGATGACACATGGAAAACCAACAGTAATCACCTTATGTGTGCAGCATTAAAATATCAGCTTGAGTTGTTCAATCTGTCTCGCACAAAGAGCAAGAAAAGAGGAATAAGCAGAAGCGTTGCATGAGAAATCGTTAAATTTTATCGGTAGCATAATATATCTCTCTATACACTTACATTTCCAGAATCTCTCTCTTCCTTTCTCCACAACTTCTCTTTTTTCTTCTTCAATTTTCGTACAAGAAAAAAAGAGTACACATTTTAGCTACACGACAGCAGCAGCAGCAGCAGGCAGGCAGGCGGACATGATCATCTTGAAAAAAGACTATCACCACCACCATCACTACTTCACTGGAAGAGGCATACAATTTCTTTACTTCTTATCTTGTGTGAGAAAATGAGGTGGGAATACATACGTATTGCATAATAGTTAATGTGACAAAACCAAGAATGTGCTTTTTTTTCTTATATTTTTTTCTGAAGTTCATACTTATGTGTTCTCCCGTTTTCCGACTTCTATTTTCACATTTATTTTTATTCCTCTGATATGGCTCACACGTATGTATCTAAATATGTGTAGCACACGCTACACGCTTCTTCTTCTTTCTCGTTGTTTGAATGTATGGATGCTTCTTTTTTTCATGTCCACAGCTTCGTGGGAACACATCATCTGAACTATCACAAAAGACCCATCAACTTATATCAATTGCAAAGTTGAGTTGTATGAGAGAATAAGAAGACAAAAAATGTTTTGTGACGAGAAAGACGTAGACGTCTAGTCTGCACTTTTCCCTTTTTCAGTCATATCCGCTCTTTTTCGCTGAAAGTCAGTAGTGTGACGGTGCTTTACAAGCAGGGTAGGAAACGGAGGAAGAGAGAGAGAGAGAGAGAAAAGGGAGTGCTGTGACTTTATGACAGTTTTCTTGTTGCATACATCCTGTTGTTGTTACATATTCTGTATGCCCATTAAAAGTCTTATACCTATATATTATCGATGTTCGTGTGCTCCTATCCCGACCCTAGCCCTACCATATTTTTCTTACATTCCCCCAATCTTTTGTCTATTTAGAAATGATGCCCACAATTACGTATACTTATAAAATGAGCTTGTACTCAAGTCGGAAAAAATGTTAAAGCAACATTTATTTTACCTGAATTCAAATGTATATAAATACATACCTAAATATGTACATGCATTCCTTCCGTGCGATAAATCAAGTGTACATTTCAACTTTTTTTAAATGAAGTTCCTGTTTGGAGTACCTGAAAAAATAAAATTGTATGCGAGTACACACACTCTCTCTCTCTTTATCAGTTACTGTGTACTCTCGAGCAAATATATCATTTAAAATAAAGAGAATTTTAAAATATTTTTTCTCTAAAGGAAATATTTGATTTATCATTAAACTATGCCCTGTCATTTCAAAATATGTGATTTACAATTTGATGAGTGAAAAAAGGTTGGAGAAAGAAAGAAAAAAGGTTCTCACTCATTCAGTTCCAAATAATACTAGGCTGTCAGTCTGAGTTGCGATTACAATTACAACATCAACTCAACTTGAAGTTTTAGTGGAAATGTCGAGAGATAGAGAGACAGAAAATAGATGAAAATAGAGCCGCCAAGCTCAACAACCACTGACATGGAGCTTTCTCCACAATAAAACTAGTAAACGTGCACACACACAGAACTTCACATATCTATATATATGTATTTATATAAAGAGAGACGTCACATGCCTAGCCATAAATACAAAGGGGATAAAAGAAGGCTATAAAGTAGAAAGGAGGATTAAATTCGAATACGGATCACTGTGGGCTAAAATGATTATTACCCATCTAAAACCCCTACCATTTCTAGTGATCCTATAATATAGTTCTCTTGAAAACTCAGTCCGTGCCTTTTTGACTCATCTGCTCTGTATCTCTCTTTGATGTAAACAAACAAACAATAGAGCATGCATTGTGCACTACACATATCAAAAAAATAACACATCGACTGCCCTTACTCTCCTCACTACTTATAAAGCAGAAATGGCGTCGAAGAAAGGCTAAATCTTAGTTGAACTGTGATTACCCCCAAAATCGATTTGTATGGATAAATCTTCATGGATATTAGCAAAATGGCATTAGTAAACGACAATTAATTACTAAAGTGCAATTTACTAATTGTAAATAATGTTATCGGCCGTTTCTCCTCAAAATTGATTTTTATGGATAAATCTTCATGGAGAACAGTAAAATGGCAAAAGATAACGACAATTAATCCCTAAATTGTAATTAATAGTTTTAGTCATCCGGCTTCGAAATCGGTTTTTATGGAAAGTCATGATGATCAGATCAGTACCAAGAACAGGGCATCAGTTAACGACAATTATAATAATTATAAAACGAAAATTTATTTGAACATGAAAGAAACCATAAGAGGAGACGGAGGGATAGTTCCAAGAATGCATGCGGTGTTGCCTCTTTGGATGGCGAAAGTAGGAGCTTGATCTTGGTTCACCAATTACTTTACGTCCAGTAAACTATTTTAAGGAGGTCCCTGTATTTAAAACCTTAGACATTAGAAGTACTTAGGGTTTATATAACACACTGAAGAGGCGGAATGAAATACATAAATAGTTTGCAGGATCGGCGTAATTGTGAAGTGAAGGGACATGGGGTGCAGGAAGATGGAGTTGTGTTGCAGATCGTGAGGTGCCGATGAAATCATCATCGATCCCGGTGATCGGGGTAGTTAGACACTTCTTGATGGCGCTGTCTTTGTCATATTAAGAAATATTGTTTTCGCATTCAGTTCTGACTACACACCACCACTAGAATCAGGTGCTTGGAGCACCTGGCGGGCTTACCTGGTGTGTTTATACATACATTCGCTAGGAGTTTTGCATCAGACTTCAATTCTTCTTTTATTCCACAGAAGAAAAGCACAAGTCGAGTGTAAACATTTTTTTCTGGTCAGTAAAACATTTTATAACTTTCGCATTCGCACCACTACTATTTCAGTGGTACACAAAAAACGTTCTTAAGGGAATGACATACGATGATGATAATGATTTTTCGTAGAGAAACGCTGAGCGTTAATCTAAAACTACAACCATAATATTATCTGTCTAGTTGCACGTATAATTTCATAACAGGAATAAAAGGGAAATAAAATGATTTTTTCAGGTACTAAAGCAGCATGTAATAAAAAAGGCCCTAGCATAATAGCTTACTTCCTGATTTAGCATTTAATTCTAATATTTCCACAACATACTTTACGCACTTTTACCTGAGAATCAAGAATTACATCGTCGTGGAGGTATGAAAACCAAATCCGACATTTTTTCATGTAACGCCATATTATATTATTAGTTTGTGTTTAAATTACAATAAATCCACGAATACACCCAATTTAGACAAATCTCGTATTACATAGTAAAATTTGAATTTTCATTTTTCCCCTATGCAGACATTTTGAACAAGCGAGCGTGATGGATAAGAAGGATCACAAATAAATAAATATATTATACAACAACCGAATTCCGATCTAAGCATTCTTGAAATATGATATTAAGTATGCTTGACAGCATCATAACTCCTCTTATGTAACAATTTAGAGTACACAAAAACAACAATAGACATTTTTGAAAGGGATGTGACTCTGCTCTTGTGTGTCGAACACCAATATTGTTATTTATG
>JAHZNC010007143.1:0-10040 GCA_027744095.1 Zhuqinia jingwanae | reverse complement strand
CATAGTCACAGTTTTTTTTACAGTAACTCGTCTCACAAAATTTCATTTTTATTATTTCGTCATTCGTACATTGGCAATGGCAAGGGTGGTGGTTTACTGGTTTACTACAACTTTCTTGCAAAAAAAAACACAGAGACATTTCAACTTTCAATATCCTGTCTTCTCTGAGGAGATCGAATGTCCGTGTAAACACATTGTATGTGTATTAGCAGAGCACAGAACAAAGTCTTTTGAGATTTTTGAGGGATTTGCAAGAAGAAGCTAGAAAAGAAAAAAAGTAGAAAAGTAAATACTCGTCTACTGAAATTGGAGTAAAATAAGACGATTTCCCCTGTAATGTTGTTCATGATGACATTTTTACTTGAGTTTGTGAGTTTGTTTGTTTGCTCCTTTTTTCTTTTTAAAGTCGGTTGGCAAATATTGCCTAAACTATTATCACTTTTACTTTGCCTTGGCAGATATTTTTGTATTTATTGTAAAAATTTGTATTTTCACAAAAAAAATTATGTACATAACAAAAGTAACTTCATATACATTTTTTGTATTTAGACATACAACATTAAACGAGCAAGCAAAAAAATTGTACAATTGGTTGTTGTCGTATATAAATTTTTTTTGTGGGGAAAAATAAAGTAAAAGAAATTGAAACATTTGTTAAAACTTTCTTTTTGTGGTGGCTTTTGGCTTTCTTGATGTTTTTGAAGACTTGTTTTCAATGATGCGTTTTATTTTCATGCTTATTCATGTGGAATATGGGTACACATGAATTCATTCCTTTTTCTTCACGGTATATGTTTATACGGTTTACATTTTGGGATGAAGAAAAAAAAGAAGGCATTTTTATAGGCTGCTATATTGTTTGAGGAAAGTTGGTATAATAATATGTGTTACATTGCCATTGTGTGTAGGATTATTGTTGGTGGAACTTATTGTTGTTGGTATTTAATAACAAGTGCAACTTTTGTATTCACTTATAAGCTTTTATATATTATGTAACTTATACATATACTAAATATATTAGTAGCTATTTTTTTCTATTCATATATTTTTGTGTGTGTATCGTAAAAATAAAGATGATGATGAAGCCATCATGCATCCATGTCATGGCATTTAGTATGCCTTTCTTTGCTTTTTTACGCTGCTTTTCTCTTCAACAATATAGCTGCTTGTGTTTGTGTGTATTATTATAACTCTCTCCACTTTTGGATCTTTTGCTCCCCATTTTTTGGTCGACTCTTTTGTTAGTATTTATGTATGTATATAGTCTCTTATCTTGGTCGTTGTCGACTTTCTGTTTTTTGTTGCCCCAAGAGCATTCCACTTCCGTTTTCCTCTTGTGTGTGATGTGAGCCTCCTTGAGGCTTTTTCACTCCCTTCCTGTTTTCACTGCTCTTGTCTTTTGTGTACCTTTTCTTGAGGGCCTTCCTGTTGCACACAAAATAAAGGAGCAGTAAAAAATACTTGAGGGCATTATACCATTTTCCTATATTGCCTCAAGTACAAATGCCACATGCCATTCCCCTTTTTCAATAAATGTGTGCTTGCTCGTAGCATCGTAAGTAGTATTTTTTTACAAATTCCCCAAAATATATGCAACAAACAATCCATAGTAGTATCTGTATCAAACAATGTGATAATATTAAATTTTTGTGTAAAATATACCTAATTAATTTTAAGGTTGCATGTTGTAAACAAACATAAAAGAATGGACAAAAATTTGATGGAATTTTTAACATTTTAACTATATAGTACGAGCCTAAAAGAAACCCTTCTAATTTCATTTATTAGCAGCGTGGAGTCTTCAGATCTTCAATATAAGCCCAATCTGGCACAGTCATTTAGTTGTAAATACTAACAACGTTTTACTTTATTATCAAAGTTTTTTGACCAAATCGGCATATTTGTTGCACGTCCTAACCAAAAAATATACTACCCACTAAAAACAGCTACCAATGAGTATTGAGCTGTTGGCTGCGTAAAATTTGGCCGAAAAAGATAGATACAAATAAAACGAACAATCATTTCACACCCGCAATATATCTGAAAAAATACGTGTTTTTATTGGCTCAGTTTACTTTGAGCGCAACTTTTGAAATTTAAAAATGACTATTCAATTATAGACGAAAGAACGTACGGGATCCTTTGGAATATAACAGATAAGCTCTATAATGGTTTTTTATAGCAAAGTAGAAAAAGCCACGTGTGTGTGTAATAAGTAATAAGAAGAATGTGACCAATTCATAATAAAATTGAGGACAATGGAATCCCGAGAAACAACTTCCTGTAATTTAATGTGTCTCAATTATTGTTTGACGTTGTAAAAATGTTTACACATTCGCATGCATACAAAAAAACAATGAAATACTTAGAATCTGGGACAATGAATGACGAAATACCATACCAAGAATTTTATGGTCATTTGACGTCGTCATTTTAAATGAATAATAACCTACACATGACACAACTTTTTTTAACTGTACACATTTATTTCGTTTGGCTCATTCAATCACTTTTATTAATTACAATTTTTTTTCAAAAATTCAAAATGCTCTGGTCTCGACTGGGATTCGTAGTAGGGTCAGGGTTGCATTATACATTGTCTCTCAGTATTTGCGTAAGTGTTTTCATAATGTGCATCATTGATCCAGGGAGTGGGCGGGCCATGGATTATTACCCATATTCCGACGGAGCCAAGTCCTTCTACATGGGTGCTATTGTCGCTCAATTTCCATTAGTTATAACCACAATTTTATGGCCGAGTGTGGCATGGAAGATATGGATCAGAAACAAACGAATGGACCCCGTATTACGACAAATAATATCCCCAGTTCTGATGTCACTTTTCGTATCAAGTGTGTTGAATTTTGGAATGGGCATGATAGGATTGTTCTCCAGGGAAGAACAACAGGAGGAAGAGAAATCCCTGTTTAAAATCTTTGCAAAATATAATCGCGATGTCGACTTTGTCGACTATTTTGAATTATATCAGCATGAACATAACTGTTGTGGTGTTATGGGATATAACGACTGGTTTCTTACGCAATTTAAGCGAGGAGGAGAAGGAGTGGGGAACATGGAAGCAGTTGTGACGAAAATAACACCTCCAATCGGAAAATGTCTTCTGGAAGCACACACGATACCAATGGGCTGCGCTGGAAAACTGTTGGATGACGTTCATTGGAGAATGACCGTGTGCGCTTGTACATTAATTTTCCAATTCCTCTTGGCCATCGTCACTGCTATTTGTGCAGTGTACTACAAAGCATCAAGGGAGGAGGAGGAGGATGATGATGAAGATGATGATAATGAGAAAGGTGACACCACTGAAGATTGAATACAAATAGTGAGAATGGTGGTTAATCAGAAGGTAATAATGACAAAGGCAAAACTAGACATCAAATCCTTTCAATGTCACTTAATGTATAAATATTTTTTAAATATATTTTTCTAACTTGTTTCAGTTACAAAATTCTAACGTTCTCAAAGTACAAAAAACCCTCATCTTTATACTAGTGTTGTTGTCCTTTACTGTTTGTATTGAAGTTTTCCAACGTCAAACTTGAACAGTTCAAGCCAATTTCAATTTTAAAAATTTACTTGTTACAAACGCAAGGAAAATAAAATTTGCGTATTTCATCCACATACCTACAAGTATTTCACATTTTATCCAAGAAATTTTGTGACATCTTTTTCACATCAAGCCCCTCTCTTTTGATTTTGCTCACGTGACAGATTTTCCCATGCGTAAAAGAATAAGGCAAAAAAAGAAGAAATAAAATATTAAACAATCGAAATGCACGCATCATAAAAAGATTTTCTCCCATTTGGTTTCCCTTCTTCCTACTTCTTCTTTCCTCCTCATGTTTTGTCACATTGCAAGTTTTTTACATATAATCCTGTGACTTGAATTATGCATGGCGCATAGACAAGTTCTCACACACATACACAAAAAATATATTATACCTTATTTGTACATACATCCATATACGTAATATTATGCAGCAAAAAAAAGAACTTTTTTTCTTCTTTTCCACTCTCCTCATATCACTGTCATCGTCCTAATATGCAGCAGCAAAGAAAGGAAAATGTCCATCCATACATAATCACAGTAAAGCACATTTTTTGGTTGTTAACCCCATGTCGCTCTCTGTGAGATGACATGCTACTGCTCTTTTGCTATATATATTCAACCATTCAACAAGGAAAAAAAATCTCAACAAGCACACACTCATTCAAGGAGAAGCACATTGACAACATCAACATCATCATCAGCCGGGGTCCATATTATATCCTCCTATGGTCCTGCCACAAAGCATGGGAACATAAGCATTAGCGGCGCAACTACTACTACAGCTTCTTATGATCATCATCACATCCCCATCCCTTTTTTTGCCTTTTTGTACATCAAAATCTTTCTGCACAACAGTTTTTTTTCTTCTAGGGTGTATGGATATTGTGTACATGCATTTTATATTGCACCGTTGTATTATTATCTTTTTTTTCTTCTTCCGTTTCTACATATTTTTATGGCTTTTGGCTCTCTCTCGGTGTGTGGTATTTGGTGATGATGACTGAACGAATGCCAATGCTTTTGCTGCTCCTCTCCAACTGCCTGTTGGAAAGCTTGTTTTAGTAGTTGTGTTTTGCTTTGCTAGTGTAGTTGCTAAATGTAGAAAGATGAATGGGGTTGACATTTTTTTTCACTGAGAGAGGAACCTGGAGAGTATAGTGCATAAAATGATAAATTCTTTATGACTTCCGTTTTTTCTTCTTTTTTTCCACGCAGGATTCTCCATTCTCCACCGACACCGTATAGCCCAGAGAACCCGAAAAGAAAAATAAGTTGGGAGAATAAGAAGAAGCAAGAAAATAACGAGAGGAGTACCAGCATTTTCGTCATCACAAGAAAAAGGAAAGGCATAAAAAACATCAACATTGTTTGTTTCTCTCCAACAAACCAACAAAAAAATAAGATAGGAAGTGTGTGACCTTTTTTCTTCTTCTTCTTTCAAGAAAATTGAACACAAATGCGTCACTGTTTTGCCTCTTTGTTCTTTTTCCTACCGTGGCAATCCATACAATGAAGTTGTACTACTATAACTGTCCATGAAAATTGGTCAACCTAAAAAAAACCAGAACCATACTCAACTCTCAGCTCACACTGGATTACTTTCATCATCATCATCTTCTTACTCAAGAGCAGAGATCACAGGAAGTGACGGTTCCTTGAAAAAAGCAGCCCTTAAAATAGCCAAAAAAAACTTATATTCAGAACAAGAGAAAGTATATCTCTCTATCTGTCTAAAAAAATATTCGGGGTTTCCTTCAAAAGTATAAAAAGAAATCTTTTGTCACATCACACCACTATACCACCACTACTTCTATTACTACCGAACCAACCAAAAACACACTTCACTCCCTCAACCACAGTGACAGTCCTGTTGAGCTTTTATTTTTTTTCCTCCCTCCCACACTACCACATTTTCAATAAACTTGAACGACCCATGTCATGTATGAGTGGTTTTGATCTATCCTTTATCTCTATATCCATATCCGTCATGTGTGATCAGTGTAAACAAAATTGTATTTTATCATCTTTGTTCTCTTTCACGGCAGCAGCCACCTCACAGTTTTTTCTCTTGTCACGACCGGTTTTTCTCAGAAAGTAAAAAAAAACGACATTTCCTTTTTTAAAGAAAGAATTCACTGAGCACACATACAAATACAAGGGAAAAACACAAAAAATCCTTTAAACCTGCTGCAAAGTCAAATTCAAAAAAGGGTTGAAAAAAAAAAGTTGCACATGGTGGTACATTCCTTCTGCCACTGCCATACACACAGAGAGACATGAGCCATATTATTCACCACAAATAAAGTATTGAGATAGTACATCCCGTTGTACATCTGCTTGCTCATCCCACTTCCAGTTGCATTATTCATTATGCCCTTCTTGATGTGTCGCGGTCCCTTATTTATATAGTTTCCGGGTAAAAATAGTCAGTCAGAGTTCCGAGTCCCAGGTCTAAAATAAAGAAGTGCATTGAACTGAATGTAAAATAAGAGACACAGAAAGCAAGCAAGAGAGAGGGAGAGAGCAAGTAAATAAATGAAAAAAGTTAAAGTGCAGTTTTGGTACAAAAGAGGAAATGAGATAAGTAAAAAGTGAAAACTATATATAAAAAAAGAAGAGAAACAGGCCAAAAAAAGTTTGCCATTGACTTCATTTTCTGTGTAAAAAAAATATATACAACACGCAGACAAGTACAAAACATCATCACCACCTTACTCACATACACACACACAACCACCACACCGGAAAAACGGGGAAAATAGTGGGGATTTAGGCTTACCACAAGAAAAAACGTTGCTTCTACTGCATACGTGTGCATTTATCACCGGGGTTTGTGGCAAAACGCAAAAAAAAACGTTACAAGTTTACGTACAACAACCGACCATCATTATCTTCATCATATCATCATCATCATCATCATCAATTTTGGAAGTATTTTGAAGTAAAAGTGAAGCTCATCATCATCATTGCCAACATGATGTCAAATCTCCCCTTTCTCACATTTTTCGCCATTCTCGCCATCGGAAATCATCCATCAGGTAAAATGGCTTTTTATTATTATGATTACTATATTCCCATTTAAAGTTACACTAGATTACTAGGATAAGTGTAGGATGGTATATTATAATAATAATGTATTGTTGTGGATTGTGTACACGTATCCACGCGTGCATGTATGTATATGTCCAAATCGTTTTATTACGCGGACATGGAGAATTTTGGAAGAACTCATTTGAAAATGATTCAAGTGAGGTGTGATGATGATGAGTCAACTTTTCTGTTTTGATGCCGAATTCGGATGAATACACTCTATTCACTTGAACAACTCGTCCATGAGATGTAATGATGCTGATGATGATGCTGATGATGACGATACTATGTGTATGTTTTTGAGAAGGTAAAAGAAAAACTGTTTCAGGAAGTCTTTCAATTTATTCGTAAGTGTAGTACACACACGCGATAAACTCGTCCGGACTGAGAATAAAAACGAGTAGTAGTATATTTAAACCACTAGACCAAACACTACCAGCCAAAAACTTGAAGGAAGAAGAAGAAGAAGAAGAAATGATAATGTGAATAATGCTGTTGATGCGCTGATCATGATGATGGCTATAACTTCCTCACCTTCTTCTCTACTTTTTTCTTTTCTCTGCTCTGCCACAGCAGCAGCAAGTATCAACTTCAACACTACCATCGCCAGCAAAACAGGAAACGGAAACTGGCCAAGATTCTCCCTTCCTTTTTATTTATCCCCAAACGTCCCAACACACACACAACACACGTAGACATCATATTATACTTCCCCTTTTTCTCGTCAAATGACTTTTAGCTTACATTTCCGAGCGTTTAGTTCAACCAGACCGTGAGTCGAAGGTTTTCTCACTATCACACGTAGAGAAAACCTAACCTTGACCAAGAATTGCCCATGGAGGGATGCCCTAATGTGCTAACACAATTAAAGCTAATCTGTTTTAGTAGATTAAAGTTGATTAGAGTGTAATTTTATTTTCGGCAGAAGCTGACTCAGTGGTTTTACTCTGCTTTCCCTTTTATATTCATATAATAATATGGTGTATATCTGTAGTATATACATCATTTCATCAAGTTTGTTGGGACGTACGTAAATTTAACCTTTTTTTACGCAGAGGAGGAAAACAACGCAGATCAGATCAGACCAAGACCACCAACATGGTTGCATATACTGCAAGCTTCCCTTGTTGTCTTGTAATTGAAACTGTGTGTAAGGTTGAGAGAGAGAGAGAGAGAGATGAGAGAAGAGTGAGTAGAGAAAGTCAAGTTTTCAAGGAACAACGCAAGGGTAATTAACTTATAGTCGAGGCTAATTAGCAGCAAACAAACCAGACTGGCTATATGTATTATACAAAATATTGTATATATTTATATTCCAGCAAACTTGCTATTAGACATGTACAATGTATGTATGTATACGCATCGGTTATATTAGGATTATTATCATCACTCACATTCGCATCATAATAAGAGAAAATAATTATATCCTGACTACTACTACAACTGAGGGAAGTTGGCTACTACTGGTGAAGATTGAAGAGCGAAATATGTAAGTGTGCTTTGTTTTTTTTTTTGGCATTTCTCTTTCCGTGGAAAGGGAAAAGATAAAATGATTTGGGAGCTGCTAATACTCATCATATAAGTAGGCTCAGTAGTAGCTCATTTTGTGTTGCAGAAGGAGTTTTGTTTGGAGTCATCTTCTTCATCTGCTGTTTGAGATGTAGCTATAGGCTTCATATGATGGTAGGAATCTAGATGACACAATTTGTTGTTGTTGCTGCTGCTACCACTACTGCTGCTGCTGCTGATGCGTCTGGCATTTAAAAATACCAAAGGGGGATGGGGATGCTGGCTCTCTATTAATGAGTCAGGAGAAAAGCTGATTGTGTGTGTGTTGTTTCATTGTTTGTCTGTAGTGAAGTCTGTCTGGAGAGAATGAGACGATCGATCAAAATCTTTTGACACTTTATTTTCACCTATCACACCGAAAAGGCATCATAATATGTATAACAACTATACTACACCAACCACCAACAATCCCAACAAATTAAATCCTTTCAACATCAACAATAAAAAATATATTTTTTTTAATCTTACACAAATCCATTGCAATTTGTGTGTGTGTAGTTTTGCCACATTTCGTAAGTCTGCCTATACTACTACTACACATAGCCCTTGCAATTTATTAGTCGGCTTAGTTTTTAGCTTTTCTCAACTTTTCTTCTTGTGTTATTTTTTGGGATCTACATAAAAACTCTTGTTCTTTTCTCTTTTGTGAATGTGAATGAACTCGCGCGGTGGTGTTGTATATTGATGAACCTTTCAACACATCATTATCATCACATATATAGAGACCTAACTTACTTTTTTTCACTTGAATGCATTTTATTCAACTTTCACTCTAAAACTCTCCGACTTATGTGAGCATATATACATATATACTTACTTTTTAGTCTTATTTTTTTTATTCTCCAGTTACGAATAAAAAATGTATTCCAAAAGGTCTAATCAATACCGAATAATTGAATAAATTACTCAAATAACTTTTTCTTCTTGAGAAAAAAAGAGAATGCTACTGACTTGACTGCTGCTGCTACTACTACTGTTGATGTAGAAGTGCTGTGTTTCTGTTTCCTGTCTTTTTCTGTAGTGTCGAAATATAAAAAATATTTCTTCTGGGAAAAAAAGTAGAAAAAAAACATACTAAAGTTTTGACTTTGAAAGAAAAGCGCTAACAAAATAAGAAACAGGAAAAAAAGTCTGAGATGTTATGTTATTATGACGAGCAAGTAGTTAATTTGCACAAAAAAAGTGTACAACTTTATTAGGGAATATTTTGACATGTAAAAAGATGCTTCACTATATACACCACTATGTATATAATAAATTATATTTTTACGCAAAAGAAAATACAATTTTCTTATTTTTTAAGCTCTTGCGTATATATATTTACTCCACAACCATAATATCATCAGTTCTTTCACCTCTGAGGTTAACCCTGCTGCTGCTCTTGCTGTTACCTTGTACATATTTCACAACAAGATGCAAACACAAAAAATTCTCAAAATAAAAGAATTGAAAATAAGTTAAGTAAGCTGCCTTGTGTGTGTGTGGAGAAAAGAGCATTTTTTTGCTTTTTCTCACTCTGGTTGTTCCCCAGTCAGCAATAATATTGACTAATGGGTGATGAAAGGGTTGTGCAATCCCCACCACTACCGCACACCATCACTATCAACCTTAATATAATAATATTTAATGCACACACACACACAGCGTTATATACCCAAGTATGTATAAAAACGCAACCGGAAAAAAGACTTTTTTTTATCCCTAGGAGTAGCATCATGAACATGTTTATATGTATATAAAATGCATGCTTATGTATAGTAGTTTATGTATATGGCTTAAGTGAAAAAAAGAAAAATGTTCTGCCGAAAAC
>JAHZNC010007142.1:0-35165 GCA_027744095.1 Zhuqinia jingwanae | reverse complement strand
GGTGTATTGGGCTTTTCCCGTTGTAAAAAAAATATTATACATGAAATGGAGTAAACCAATATACTATTATCACTCTCTGTTTTCTTTTACTGCTGTATTGTTTTTTCCTGTTGTTTTACTCTCTCTCTTTGTATGTGTGTATACAAATACAGTATTGATTCTGGCTTTCTCTTTGTTGAAGAAAATATTTATTTTTTTTGGTGAGGAAGGAAGAGGAAACAAAACTGTAATAGTGGTGGTATTCCTGTTTTTTAACACTACAACTTTGCTGGCTTCTTTTTTTCTTGCTTGCGAAAAGAAAGGGAAAGAGATAAAAAAGAAGCCCCCTTTGCTTCTGATAGTTCAATGATGTTATCTAGTTGAAGAAGTATGTTGAGAGAAGTTTATCGGTGGTGGATCTCTGTTTTTGTTTTTTTCGGCTTACCGATATATTATGCACATCACATACAAAATGTGTGGAAGTAACAAATACTTTTAATCAAGTTGCAAGAAGTGTATGCATGTATGTATGTGTGTGTGTGTTGAAGCTTGCTAGTTGGAACGATGACAGAGGCGATAAGTGAAAGCCTGGAGAAGAAGATACTTTTTTTTAAGGAACACTTTGCTGTTTTGTTGAGGGGAAGAGAGAGAGGGAGAGATGAAATGATTTTAATGTAGACGAAAAAAACAATAATAATAAACCTTCAAATGAAGAAGAACACGAACATTCCGTGCTCGAAAACAAAAATCACTTTTTTTGTCTGGAAGAAAACACGACTTATTTATTTATTATATATTTTTTATGCATTTATTTTGTGTGTGGGTACTTTCAGTAACAATGAGGAGGAGGATGATGATGATGACGATGATGTGTGTGTGATTATAACAAAAACTGGGCAATTATTTCTTTTCAAGAATGCAATGATGAAGATGATAACTTTGTGAGAACTGTTTATAAAACTGCGATGTTATATTCTCTCGTTGTACAATGTACAGCTTAAAACAAGGGAAGTTAGCCCGCGTTATTTGGTAACATTTATATGGCGCCTTTTCTTTTGCTGTTGTATTGTACAGTGAGAAAAAAATATATTTTATTTTCTTGAGTTTCCACAACAATGATGATGATTGGATTGCTACTCCGCTGGATTTTTACTGTGTTCAGTTTTGCTGGTTGTTGAAGTTAGAAAAGCATGAGCTGAGAGGGTTGTTACCACGACGGATAATGACAAACTTGTGATGACGCTTTTTTTAAACGCTCCTTTATAATATTTTTCCCAAAGACGAGAAAAAAGATGGAATAATTTCACTGTAGACTGCGAAAACAATCATTTGCTATCTTGATCATTGTAAAATGCCGTTATTTTGTTATTATTATTTTTATATTATGTATCATGTAGTAAGTATGATAACAAGTGTGTTAAAGGCGCAGTGTTAAAAAATCAAGTGAAGATGGAACGTTTCAACGCAAACTACTCCAACAAACTGAAGAGAGTTGGATCTTGCCGGGGTACTTTTTCACTACGTGTGACTTCTTCCGTTGAGCACAGGGCATAAACTTAGGTACATAAGAAAGTAAGAGAGCAAGAGAGAAAAAGCGTGTGTGTGTGTATGTGTGTGTTTGTGGAAGCGGCTATGTACGTCGACGAGATATAAGTGGGAAAAGAGAGAGAGAGAGAGAGCGAACCTTCGTGTTACGTTGCTTGCTCCAAAAGCATGTAGAAAACGTTCAAGTCTACTGCTTCCAGTAGTCCTCCAACAAGGAATGCACGTTTCTATATAGGAGGAGAAAATTGGTGACGGGGATAGTTGGAAGTATGCAATGAATCCTTCTTCCACTCAAGTGCAAGCAGTAGTAGTAGTAGTAGAAATAGTAGACTGAAGGCGCTAAACCTGCTATGTTCGTGGTGGTGGTGGTGGTGGTGGTGGTGGTAAGAAAGATAATGTTTTGAAAGTCTTTCGCTCTTTTAGATGGAAACACATAGTGACGGATTCTGCTGTGGAAATAAAGAGAAGGTTTTCATATGCGGACGTCATCGTATATATATTTACTTTACGTTTGTATTTAATTATCAACGCCAATTTGGCAACTTAGTAGGGGAACTAGAGAATCAGTCGTCATTCCAATCAAAAATCTTGTTTGATGTATTTTACATTTTTTTAGGAAATAACATTGTTTTTAACTTGCCATCCTGTTCTGTTGCTAAACCGAAATTCAATTTAATTTTAAATTATTAAAGTAGCAGTTATTCACCCTTATTACGTGAAGATCAAAATGGAAAGGACATCATGTTATGACAACTGAAGTGGATGTACAATTGATATGTTGTTGTTTAGTTTAGATGATATGATAAATAGGTATGCATACCCTACTTTAAAATATAGGTTGGCAGAGATTTGGTTTACTGTGGTCCAATGAGTCATGGGTATTCCTGAAAGCATTTTATGTAAACACCTACATACATAAAAACCAATGAGTAGGACTGCGGCACATACTTTTTATTTTTAAGTATGACACTTTCAGTACGCTCTTGTTGATTAGGTTAATAAATGATTACTATTCCAAGTGTAAAGTGCAACAGCATGTAATAAAATATATAAACTTGCTGTTAAAAATGAGAAACGAGTAACTTACAAAAGTACACAATGTTGCTAGTTGCATGAAGTATAATTAATATATGTATTTGGTATTTACACACATTAATTTTTTGATGCCATTACCATACATAAATTAAAACAAACAAAAGTTTTACCTTCTCCAAATCAAACTAACTGCTGAGGTCTTATAAATACGTATGTATATACCTATTTATGTATATTCCACTCAAGTCAAGTCGTTTCTTTACTCATTTCTGAACAGTATATGATACACGGTATGTCCCAGCAGCAATCCCAAAATGATTCTGTGTAAAACCACTATATCATTGTGCCTTCCTTCCCTCTTTATGTGATTAGCTGTCGGTTGTTTAAATTTACATAATGTACATTAAAAACATGAAAAGGCAAATTGAGACGAGTTCTGTCTTTCTTTACTTCTCATTTTACAATTTTACATTCATCAGATTCATTCATCATCTCAGGAATGCGTTGTTGTAATACGCATCTACAAATGTAGAAGTACATTTTTTTGTTGTTGTTTTTAAAATGTTTAAAATGTCAAACAATGTTTAAAAAACACTTCATACTATATTTTTATGTACATATCCCAGCTACAATGGACAAGTTCAAACTCGGGAAGACAATTTTAACTGCCTTGCAACCTTTTTGCAAGTATTAACGTGGCTGACAAACAAGTTAAATCCCAACTAACAAAATAACGCAAGAAAGAAGAAGAGTCTGCAACAGTAAACAATAAATATAAAATAAAGTGCAAGTGTATTCACACTGCACAGTCACTTCTATTTTATTAACAGAAAAAAATACATGGGATTTTGAAAAGGGACAGATGTGAATGCAACATGTTTGATGTCATTATGTATGTAAGCACTATGGACCCATTTTCTTAATTTATTTGCATATGGGAAAAACAGGAAAGCAGGAAAAAACGGTTCAGTAATTTTTGGATATCTCCACGCTTGTCATGGCCATGTGCATATGTATGTAGAAATGTATGCATACCAAATTATAACCCAGGAAACTTATTATTATGATGACGGATCATCATGATAAATGGATGGCTTGCTTGATTGCTTGGTTCGCTTATTAAGTGAGTTGTTCTATGAAATTTGCATCAAGTGTACAAGAAGGGGAAGTACTAGTATCTACTCCTATTTTATTCCGTGCTTCCTTATTTACATTATTGTAGATTACAAATGCTTGTCACTTCTTGGATTGGAATATATTTTATGCTAACCTATCTGGGTTTGGGTACCTTCTACTCAAATCTTGAACGACGAGCCTTTTTAAGAAAAAGGAAACATTATTATCAAGGATGCAGACCAGATTATTACTGGAATGTGGATTTAAGGTCCTATTTTAAACAAAATATCATTACGAAATCGGGAGTACCACAGACCAAATCAAGTATTTCTTATATTCGTTTTATTTTTTTCTATTGCACTTGCTTGGTCTTGAAAAAACTACAAAGGGTTGCAACATAGCACCGTTTCATTTTGTCAAGAAGGTTTATCTATAGGCATTGCCTCACAGTATCCATCTACTATTCAAAAATGTTCCTACTTGTTCATGTGGTGCTTTCTAGAACAGCTCCGCATTCAAATGAAGCTTTCCAATATCAGGTTAAGATGGCACTCGCTTTACCAAAGAGCCTTGTTCAATGAGAATGGTAGCATTCCATTTTCATGCATGCACTCTCAAAATGAGTATGACATGGAGTTTTGTTGTGAGCAAAGCTATGGTCTTGTCTCCATTTTTTGCATTAATACCTATTTAAATTTTCAAATTGCATTCCTCTCGTCACAGCACTTTATTAAAATGGTGCCGTAGCACATGCATTTCTTTTTTATTCAGGAAAATTGGGACCAGTCTCAAGGAACTTTTATGCTGTGCATTCATCAAATGAGAGCCCGATGTTGGATAACGCGAAAGTGTGGTAGTTTAGTTGGGTTGGAATGTTGAGTGATGGCCAGGTTAGCTGTGGGTCAATATGGTAATTTTTTAATTTTTCCTTTCTTTTAAAATAACCGTCATAGGTACCTGTATCAAGAAAAAAGATTTCAGTAAAGTCACATCCATCCTGTTTCAGTAGAACAATGAGAAAAACAATAGGATGAGTAGAATGAGGAGGGATGCTTGCTACAAACAAACATGCTGCCGTACAAAAATCTGGAAAACTATAAAAGGGACCGATGTAAGCGAGAAGTCTTTCACTAGACTTTTGAACTTGCACTCGAAATTTCGATCTTCCTTTAAATTTTCTTCTTAAAACCTTAAAGTTCCCGACGAGAATTTTAGCTTCAGCTAAATACAAAATTCCAAAAAATGGACCTCAAGACTGTGTGTGTTATTTTCGTCGCCCTTGCCCTTGTCTCTGTTGAGGCTTTCACACTGGACGTCACTAATACCGACCCTAACAGCTTAACAGATGTGTCCAGTGATACAAGTAAGTTTCAAATTGATAAACAGCAGTTTATTAAAGTATTTAGTAATTCATGTTTTTATGATAAAAGTGTGTGCCTCTGCAGGATAATTTTTCATCTGTGTACATATATGTATATATTTTTTAAATATATATTAAATTATGTTTTTTGTTTGCTTATTTTTTAGCCGGTACCGCGTCCCTGAGGAGTAAACGACAATTCGGATACCCAGGTGGTGGATTCGGAAGTTCAACTGCCACCGCTTCTGCTATTGCTAGCGGTGGTGGTTATGGAGGATATGGAGGTGGTATATCCAATGCCGCCGCCTTCGCAAACGCAGGATCTTCGGGCGGTGGTTACGGATTGTATGGGTAAGTTTTCAAAATATTTGTTACCAACTTGGTAACTTGATAGGGAGCCTATTATTATTGCTGCCCGTTACTGCTCCCATTATGAGTACAAATCTAATTCCAACTTTTTGTTTGTTTGTTTGTGTTACAGCAAGAAGTAATCGCTCCCGCACCTGTTTGACGGCCTGTCGAGGAATCCGGCGGCAAAATATTTTACCAGTCTTTCTAACTAACTTTTACTTTAAAGGTTTTAAAAAATAATTTCTTGTGTTGATCGTTTGTTTCATTTCACTTTTCAAATTTTTAATCCTATTGGTATCATTACTATGTTTTATTTTAAATCGGTAAATTTTGCGTAAATTTTAACTTTTTATTATTGTCTGTCACATGATGTTCTGGTTTAAAATCCATCCCACAAATTTAAGATTTTAACCACATTATTACAACTAGAAATAAAACAAATTCAAATATTCAGATCCAGACATCATTTTTACCAAATTATGTAATTTTTATATCACCAATTGCTTTTGAATGTTTATTTTTAACTTTTTTTTACGAAATAACTATAGTTCAGGTGAGACTTAATCTATATACCGTACAATTTTCCTTTTAACTCAATTCAAGAAATTAAAAAATGCTTCAAAAATATATATTAATAAAGTGTTGACCAAATTTTAAGGAAAAAATATCTTGATGTAGTTTTTATCTTCGATTTTTATTATGTATCTGTAGTTTAGGCTGGAATTCCATGTTTGACTACTACGTCATCCTTCCCATTTTTCATTCATTATTTTTTTACCTTCCATTCCATTCGATTTTTTTCTACTTGAGTTCCCACAGCCTTACTTTGATTTTCATGTGCTTCTAACTCATATTTTTGTACTATTCATTTCATATGGTTTAATCATCATGTTACTAAAATTTTTCACTATTTTTTTGTCCCCAAATTAGTTTTTAATACAATCCATACCTAATTGTCCTTGAGAAAAAGTTTTCCTAGTTACATCTTGAGATGTTAGTTGTCAAGTACTTGTCCCGATGCTGGCATTTACAGTTTCATAAAACTCATAACTAACATTACATTTGTATGTCACACCTTGGGGTAAACTTCACTGTTGGGAATTTCATAAAACTTTACTGAAACATTGCATGAAACAAGAGTAGCTTATTCATCATCATAAGTATCGTTCCAGGTTTGAAAACATAATAGTTGTAAATATTACATGTCATATCAAGTTTAATTTATATTCTTTTTCCTCCAACATACCCTCCACGTTACTATAAGCTCCTCGTTCACGTAAAGAAAACTGCAGTTATATTTGTCCACTTTGGCCATCAGTTCTTACGTAGACATGTAGCTGGATAAAGTAGAGCATAGCCTTGACTTTTGATGCGATAAGTATATGAATTATTTCATTTTGCACATACATACGTATAATATACAGCAGTTAAGCCACACAAACGAAAATTATATCATTACCATCATCATCATCATGAACAACAGCATGCTAGGAAGCTGAAAACCGACTTGTTTTCAAGCGGACATGAACCGAATAACAAAGCATTTAACTTTCCAAATTTCAAAAACACATACTAAACATCTAAACAAGTTTTATTTCATTTCATATTGCTTGAATTACATTAAGATCTAATTGACGATATATATTAAATTGACATACGTTTAAACCCCTACTACTACTTTTACTACAACAACTACAATAAAGCTTGAACAAGTAAAAGTAATAACGGTTCCTTTTCCCTCAAAACCTGTCCCATAAATATACACAACGTCGTATTTTAAAACCTCCTTTAAAAAAATAAATAGTCCATCTACCAACTAACATTCAAAACACACATTTACAAAGTCATACAATTAGCAATCCTAATATTGTAGGTAATTTGAGCCTTTTATAGATTTTGTGACAGTGATTGAAAGTATTTAAAAGTTTAGTTCTACTTTCCAACCTTCAATATCACCAACAATCAAAATATATAATATATAACATTCATTTATACTGTAGGTACTTTTGGTATTGATGGAAATCATACATGATAATTGTATTCGATATACTATATATTACCTACCACTACATCGCCTATAATTTCTAAATGATATATACATATACATGAGTTGCCTTAATTTGGCTTATGGTAAAGTTACATGGTTTTTTTTCATAACAATAACATGGCTATCATCATGACATTCAAGTAGTATTTCGGAGAGAACAACAACAAGTTAATCACGATGAGTTTCGATTTCTTTACAAGATTACAAAGAAGCAGACTTTTGGAGAATACTTTTCTGTTGCTGTAGTAGTTATGGATTTGTACATTATATACTTATGTATTCGTTGATTCCTCTCTTCCTTGAAGCATGTGTATATAATATAATATATAGTCAATATACATATATGTATAGGTATATAATTTGCTAGAAATTAAAACCCCCAATCATGTAACATATAATTTGATGTGCACGACAGCCCACCTTGTGCGTATAACAACACTAAAAAAACATATTTACACATATAATTTGGGAAGGTACAAATAAACTCACAAAATTATCAGGTTAATGGCATACATCGAGAAAATAATATATATAACTTGGAAACTTTTCTCGTGTACATTTTTAACTTACTGTTGCTTTCGGCTAGGAACAAAGTTTTAGAACCAGAGATATATTGACATGCGTCGAAAGACACAAAACACTCGACTGAAATAACATCTAATGATAGCAGAGCTACAACTACAACAACATTAACATCCTTTGTTTAAAATGTGTCTGTTGTGAATTTTCTTTTTGAAACAGGACTACAAACTACAAATATTGATCGTTTCACTTCGTACTGATAACTTTATACACCAGGCGGTGATGATGAGACAAAGTAACATTGGAGCACCGCAATGACAAGTAATGCAAATATTTGATGAAGGTATTAGAAATAGATGCAGGAGTCAACGACGGTGGCTTGTGTGTGTATGTGCGCTTACAGCATACATGAATGCCCAGCGACATTTTTCATGATGACGCCAAGATACGCCTTATCCTTTGTTTAAATTACTGATTTGCCTTTCCGAAGCCGCACATTTTCACTGCTCGGCCTTCCAAGCTTACTGTCAAGTGGGTCGACGAGATCATTTGTAATCGTGTCATCCTTCGGTGCTAGCTGTTTGGTTGTGGTAGTGACAACGCTCAGAGCAATCCCCAGTTGTGCTAGATAGTATGTTGCCATAACCAACGTCTGTTGAACGAGAAAACCAAAAAGTGTCATGAATTTTATTAAACCAATACGCGGTACACATATTACAAGAAATAATGACATGTTTCCCGTCACTAATATTTTCCATAATGTACGAGTCGTGACATTTAAATAAGGAGCATCAACTTGGAACTGTTGCAGTGTAGTATGCAGCAGTCAGTAACTATAATACTGCGGAGATACTTTGGGTACTTGGTCTTGAACAAAAGTCAATATACGATGTTATATAATTAAGAGGGAGAAAAACATACTCATACAATACAAATATTATGGCAAATACATAAATATATTTGTATACGGTGTGATAGTACATACCTGATGATATGGGATGCGAGTGTAGAACTGATTCAAAGCTAGAATCGTATCTGAAATAGCGAAAAATATTCCTCCAATGCATGAGGACAGTTTACTCCAACTGAATGATTCTTCAGAAAAGAGATCAGCACGATCGATGGCACGCCAAAGCATTGTGGTTAACAAAGTGGAGTAGACGAGAACTCCGATCATAATTGGCATAGCATCAGACATTAGTCCAGGTAGTATCAAAATGAAACCTATGGAATCAGATTAGAAATAGGGGTGTTTGTAGTCATTGAGTTATGGTACAGAGGTTCTTCTGACATAACATTTCAATAGGAGCAGTTATTGCATCCCAACATTATTATTTTTATAAAATAATAGGAAACATCAACTGAACATAGGTATATGTAGCATGCAAGTGAAATAACCATTGATTAATGACCATGACATAATTTAGAACAGCTTGAGTTTTCTTACTTGAGCTTGTGATCGTGTACACCGACAGTCCAAGTTTCCAGTTGACTGACTCAAAGCCAAATGCCCGAATATAAAAACACTAAAAGGAGGATGAATCAAAAGTTACATAGAGGTGAAATACCAGCTACACATACATACGCAATACGTACAATTTGGAATTGTATAAACACTAGACTATATAAACATTTTGAGCATTTATGAAGTTTATTGATTCGATCATTAATTAGTTGGCATAGAGTAACGAGCAAGCACAGCAATATATCCATCCATCCATTCCCGGTGTTTCACCAACGGTTAGGAATAATAATGTACTTGAGTATGAATTTTTGGACAATATGTCCGTGCCATTTTACTGCGACAAACGATGATGGCAGTGTGCTATTATTATATTTAACGTTATTTTTTTTGAGTTACACCGTGCTTGAGTTACTGTTCCGCGCTATTTTTAACGTTCCACCTCTCTTTGTACCACACTAATTACATGATGTTGTAATAGCTTTATGTTTTTAAAAGTTACCTGAGCCACACCAAAGGCTGCCATGCCGTGAAGAAAATACGAGGGCCAGATAAGGAATGCATCGCCTAGGCAAGAGAAAATGAGTCCAGTCAGGATTCGTCTGGAAAACCTATGCCTGTCACAATACGAATGTTTTAGATAAAAAAATAATTAATTCAAGTTCTAGACACATGTGACTGTGTCAATACAATAAAACACATTAGCATGACAGAAGCATATGTATATAACCGCAAGTTGGCAGAAAATAGTACTTACTCGTCACTCAATCCAATGCCGTGAAGCACGATGAAGAGGGCCAATGATATAACGGGCAGACATTTAATCATCATGGCAAAGAGGGAAGGCCTATCCTCGGGGATAAAGATGACAAAGTAGAGCCCCAAGGTCTTGAGGAATGGGACAAGTCTGGGTCCAACATACTTGAACTGTTCCCAGAAATCAGACAACCAAGCATAATTAAAAAAGTCATCATCATCGTCTTCCATACACCTAACTATTCTTGATCTAGAAGCTCTTTTCATTTTCGAAATAACTTGAACTTCACCAAGTTCTTCGTCAATGTCATTAGTATTATTATCGTCGCCTAGGGACTTTTTATTACGCCTCCGTCCATTTTTGCCAACTTCGTCGGAATCGTTACAAGAGTCAGAGTCAGAGTCGACTGCATCCTCTCTTCTAACTAAACTTGAGCGTTTATCCCCGGAGCTTTCCTCATCCTCACACTCACTTCCACCCGATGTTTGATCCGGTGGCTTATCACGCAACAAATCTGCTATTGACGGTGGAATATACACTTTATTTCCCGCCTTTGTCACAAACACCGGAATGGTCTCATCCCCATCACTCACATACTCAATCGCCGCACTCAGACCGGTCTCATCACTGTAAATATACGAGTTCTGTTTTGTGGTGACACTTTGAATGCCTCGATACCTTATACCAAAACCACCTTCACTAGTAGTACCATTACAAAATATGCCGCTTGAGGATAAGTCTCCCATTCCCCAGCATACATACGCAGTGAATTCAGTTAAATCTAAATTATATCAAAAAACGAAACAAAAAAAAGAAAGAAAATTGCGAATACTAAAAAGTCAACTGTTTGTGTACTGCATTACTGCACTGCTCTCCATCGTCTGCCTTTAATCAGCAACTCAACAGGAGAATTAAATTTTTTTAAAGGGGGAAACGGAGTACAGAAAGAGAAAGAGGAGCGCACGGCTGCCAGCAACATAGCCAGAGCGTGAATCTTGACAAACTGACATCCCGCTTTTCTCCGTCAACTTATTTAGTAAACCACGGAACGTTACAGTCCTACCTTCCACCTCGCAACTGCTGCTGCTGTTACTACTTACGAGAAATCCTTTACCCATAAATTTATTTGCCTGCTGAAGGAATCAACGCAACGGTAAAGGCAAATTATATATTTCTCCCTACACCCATTTTCATCAAAACTGCATGAACTTGATAGTTATTATATATTCACGTTGTTTTCGTGATATATTAGTCTATATGCATGCATAAAATCCGAGAATCCTTTTTAATGGGAGCCCGTCGCATGTCATTGCATTTAAAAAAATATGATATATATATTCAGCTCAGTACACTATTCATCGACGCTGTTGTCGATTGCCGTCCGTCACGGCCATTACCAAGAGCATAACATTGACTTCGATTTCCACTAACCTATTTGGTTCAGTTGCGGACAGGTAAAAGTCAAATATTTAGCTAAAGTCGGTAAAAAATATATACATATACATGTATTCGCACTCGCAGTAGAAAAAGGGGAAATAATTTCACGTGACTACCTGGCATATACAACATACATACTTGATCCATGCATTATTGACAATTCGTTATTTCTTTATTATAACGGCCTAGCTCAGCTTAGACAACCATTGCCAATTGCCAATATTGCCATACGAAAAACGAACGAAACAGGGAACATAAAATAACGACAATAGCGGCGAGTGAACTGGAAAAAATAGAAAATTATATGCTATCATCACATATAAAGTAACTACTTACGTTATATGTGATACTTTAACTAACTTTGTTATAAATTCAAGACATTGACAAAAAACACTCATTTTTATATGCACTCTATGACGCTAATATTAGTGATTTATGTATGGTTTCATAAGGTAGCAAGCACGTATATATTGTATTGTGCGTAGCAATATTATGTACACGTTGACTGACTGCACATCACTACTTGACATGTGTCCAACACATCTTCACTACATACTCACTTAATATACAAAATCAAATGACTACTTTCATGATACTTATTATTACGCAGCAGATGCAATAAGCTAGCATTGACTTTGGCGTGTTTGCATTGCATGCATGTGTGTAAGTATGATAACTCCAAAACGGCTTAACCAAAATATGTTACCCAAATTAGGAATATAAACATTAGTGATTAGATTCCTTGGCCTATTGATTTTCTGCCCGATTCCTCTAAATTCAAGGGAGTTGTGAAAGAAAACATTGATTTTTTTACCATTTACCTATAGCAAGTGACGTATCATTCGATTCGTCTAGATGATTAACACAAGAAGAAACTAGTGTTAATTTTCCATTCCTTAAGAGAGATGGAGAAAAATTTGATTGTTTTACATTTTGAGCAACAAAAGAAACAGGTCTTACTTTTGCTAATAACCAAACATAACCCAACAGCAAAATAGCCTTTTTACAGCATTGCAGCATATATTTTAACCCATCAGCTATTTAACCTGTATTTACGGTAGTAGTTCTTAAAGCTTTATACTCATTATGCTATGTTTTAATATTTGAAAAAAAATCAACCTGGAAGGCAATCAAGAAAAGATTAAAGTACATTAAAAAGGCTGGAATAAGGTTTAACGCTTCAGGGAAGGGATGTCAATCGACAACGTTTATAGAGTAGCGCTTTTGATCAATAATTCAAAGTAGGCTGGATACTTAACATTGGTCTTCTTAATATGAATTTGTACCATACACCATATAACAACAGCAATAATACTAGACTACAGATATACTTACCAGCTTACTTCCCAACATTTCAACAGCGTGGAAGTGTAGAAGAGAGACAAGCTTTTTTTAACGATGTATCCAGAACATTTGACGAAAAACGGGAAATGAAGAACACAATATTTATTGCTACTTGGCTCATTTTCTTTCGGCTTATCCTTCAAATTTACTACAAAAGTAATTTAAATATTGCTTTGTTGCCAGACATTTCCTATTTCCTATCGTATATATGTATGTACATACCTACTCAACATATAATTACATTGCTCATAATTTCATGCTAATATTCCTCCACTACAATTTTTTTTTAAACAACGTGGAAAATTATTCCAAAGGTAGATTAGCAATTCCCCAACCCAACTTTAGTGCACATAAACAAATCCAAATCCTTTCCTAAGGTCTACGAAGAAATGTAAAGGCGAAGAGCGAGCATAAAATTGTATATTGATAATATGTATATATAATACCCTAATGCAAATATCAGGCAACAACACTTACACCACATATTTAAATAGAATTATTATAATGATATTATAAACTCCACTATATCTTGGTAGGTATTTGTCCTCGAGGTTATTGGTGTTGTTAAACCCCGAGAAGCCTAGTAACTGATAGGGAGAAACAACATTACATATATACCTACAACTGATTTGCAAATAGATTACAGAAAAAGATAAGCATACATGCTTTTGCTTTTCAGCTCTGTTCAAATTCGGAATCCGCTTATTAAATTTTGTCGTGCACATTATTATAAGTTTCTAGTCTGATGTGAAGTTAATCATTATTATTATTATTACTATCGTTCAACGGAAAAGCACACAATGGTTCTTCTGGATTATAGTATGAGTTGTACCTACCTACATATCTGCTAATTCATTTGCACAGATATTATTGTTCTTCTTTTGAATATTCATAAACCGGACCTCTTTTATGGAAAGTAAGCATCAGTTCAGAGGGGATAAAAGTTTCATCGCATTCGTCCAAATAAAACATGTCATTATTTATGCATCGTAAAAACAGGCAGGAGGAGAGAGCACGTAAACCTCAAATATTGGTGGTAGTAAGAATTACTTGCATGCAAAGTAGAACTGTAGTGTGCATGCATGATAGTGTACTATTCAGTAAAAGTTACACACGACTACGGGAGTTACTGATTGACTGTGAAATTTTGCATTTTTTTCTTCTGAAATACGTTTTAAAGTTAAAATTGTGCCATTCCTACTGATACTCCTTTCAGTTCTGAAGTTATTCATTACACCTGGTAGAAAGTCCAGAAAAACTGGTGATAATTAGAGAGAGAGAAAAACATGCATATTATGTAGGATTCTTGCAAACGAATGTAACGCCGACAGTAATTAATTTTAATTATAAATAGACTATACCAAAGTACAAAAAAATCCAACTAATTGAACTTTGTATTTACCTACACACGACTGTAAGGAACATGCGTTATATTTGACGGATAAATTCACAAGCCCACATGTGATCCAGACTATTGACATATGTATGACATCATTACGGCATACCTATATACTTTTAGAAAGCATAACACCATATTGTCATAATAAATGAACTAAACCCTTTTTAAACTCTTCATAAATTAAATGAACTACCTTTTCAGTATTTCATGTATAGCACACAATTTTCCTTGAAGATATGCAACTTAATGAAAAATAAAATGCTCACTTGTGTCGAATAATGCAGCATGTAATAATGTAGCAACACAGCAATTAAGTCTACATAAGCCTACACCCCTATACAGCAATGGTTCCACAAAAAAGGAAACATTTCTGATACATTTAGAAAGGTTCGCTTATTGCGAAAACTACAAAAGACACCTGCCGGTCTTTAGTGCCATGTTAATTGTGGGATGACACCTCAGCACTAAAATGTCTGTTTTTTATGCCTTGTCATGTTGCCTTTTGTTAACTTGTTCCAAGTCAAAATTCTTTCGACTCATTTTACATTCACATATTGTTTTGCTATCTTTTTGTGGTACTCGCTATTCTCGTTTTAAAAGGAAAATTTAGAAAAAAGGAATGTAATATGTAAAGTAAGTAAGTTACTAGTTATGATACGATGATTATTATACTGGTGACTCATTTTTCTTATTACGTACACATATTTATTGATCGGTGTATAATATACTAATAAATTGGGTTATGAACTCTATTAGAGAATTATCATAATGTTATGTACGCATTAGCAGCCACTGTCACTGACAATGAACGTACCTGCGCGTCATAAAATCTCTCAAGATGAGTTGACTTGCGTGTGAGATTTAACGAACATAATGCGTAACATTACTTTTCTGCATGTACACTCTTTCTGTGTAGCATAGTTTATTAATATCGAAAATTGGTATGGATTATACATATGGGAAATTGACGGAAACAGAAAACAGCAGAACAAAGAATTTCTTAATTGTCTCGAACCTTGAAAATATAAATTATATGACAACACCTCGCAGCATTGCTGTCATTTACTTTGCAAAATGCTGCCAAGACAGCCAAGAAAAAAATAAAATAAAAAATCGTAGAAATAAAAAAAGAGGACAAAAGTAACAATTATATATATTGATCAGTCAATATTCTTAGCACTCAAATTCAATGTTATGATTATTTTTCTTTGCCAAATAATCTTAATTTATTTAAAAACAAAACATTTATTGCATTTGTTCTTTATAAGCCATGAGAAATAAAAGGCTACAACTTACCGTACTTTTTTCAAAACACATTACATGTTATGCAATACATGTCTCAACAAAGCGTAAACGTCAAAACCATAGATACCGATATGAAAAATAGGCAGAATTGACATTCTTTCACGCACATTTCTTGCCTTTTGTTTTGCAGTTAGTAGCAACCCAAAGTACTTTTTTTTGCAGGATTCGACTTCTACCAAACTACATGCTTTTCCTTTCAACATTTAATTCCCTTCACAGTCGTATAAAGCCCTACCTGTCTGCATAATATACAGGCATTTAAATATTTAGGTACATTAACACAGCTATCAATCAGACATTGTGTATATTTCAGTTTCAGGCGCCCATATACACAACACATATATTTAGAGTACATAATAAATGTATACTGTGTATAGTCCAAGAAAACATGTATGATATAATTATTCTTTCCACAAAAGGAAAAATAACCTCATTCACTAAACCCTACCTATAAATTTCAAAAACACAACCTAATTATACTTTTTATATTTCATGGCTGTTTATCGTTTTGTTTTACGCATATAATTTCATCGATCGATCCTTTCAACATAAATGGAAAGGTTTAACTAACTGTGATTATGATGATGATAGTCTATAATATGGACTCAATATTATTTCGTGTTTCAGGAAAATAACATACCTGACGTACCGATTTCATCTAGTGTTGTCAAAGGGACTTACATATGTGGTCGGTTTTTGTAGTATTTGCGCAAGCCTACTATCTGAGGTGGTATTGCTACTACTAGACTTTACTTTACAACGCATATTTATAGTTGCATGTTTTAAAATTATATTGGTTGAATGTATGTATGCACGCATGAAACAAAAAGGGAGTATTGAATTTCCTACAAAAAATAATAAAAATTATATAATTGAGAGTGACCCGGTAAAAGTCGTACCCGGGAATGACAGTAATTGTACTAAAATTTCAGAGTATACGATATAGACTGTCACAAATTCCGTATATTTTAAATAAGTTTAACTCCATTTTTGTTTACGATCAGAAACGTAATACTCAAAAAAATACTCTGCTGAGGAGCAGCTTGTTGATCTATCTAGGTCAAACGTGCGAAGTTCAGTCTGATAAGTGCTCAGTAGATTTTTGTTGGCTAAATTATGGGGATGGTATGGGAACATGCACGCAAACAGAACTCACAACGCCGAACATAAACTATACCTCCAGAGCTTATGATGACAACATTATTTGATGACACAATTATGCATCGAATAGAATGCTGAAGTTCCTTAAAAAGTCATGTGATTTGTACCCCGTTTTTGCATGTAGTACACACTCTAGAGCATGATAATTTACAAAACCTTGTTTTATAGAACAAAACAACTGTGACAGAGTTTAATACGTCTTGTTATCCCCTCTTGTTCCTCCCACTTTATTTTTGAATAACGCAGGTCCTTCCACCAACTATCCAAATTTTCAGCAAACTCGAGCTGGTCTAATCACTTATTGCATGTTATTACAAGACAACAAGAACATTAAACTGCAACAAACAAACAATGTTTCCAACTTGTTTTTGGTTTTTAGCTATTTTGCAATGCATGACACGCGACATGTAATTGGCAAGCTTTGTCTTCATATCACCTTGGCATTGTACAAGCTGGAGATACTTGAATAATTCATGAGCTGAGCTACTATCTGACTACATATGTAGCTGACTTGGCTCATACATATACACCACTTGTCTTGTAACGCATGCCGCACCAAGACTGCACTGTAATTTTACCGTTTAACCGTCAATGCGACCATCGATATTTGATTATATTGTTATTTTCATTAGGATGCAATCAAAGCAAATGCACTGTGTACTATTGTGTTGGTCCGTCTTATGTCAAGATTAAGAATTAGAATGAAAATTATCATTAAAAGGATGATAATAATGATGATATGTAGAAACGCATATTATGTGGCATTGTGGCGTACTTATTACATATTATTATTATACTTTCTTATAGCGATTCTTTATATTTTTACGTATCTGTGAAGAGTGTAGAGGTTAACATAATGTACCTATTTTGGACTATTCAGACAAAAAAAATTGTTTCTGTCTCCGGTTACTATTGTATAATAGTAACTTATGTTTGGTTTAAACCAACATTGACATTGAAATTTAGCACATTAGCAACTCATAATCCACCTTTGACAGATTACGACCACATCAACATATTTAAGCAGCAGTCTTGTGGTTGAGTGTCTAGCACCATGAGTTGATAGTTGTCAAAAACTAACAGCTTAAATACTGCGTCCCTTTAATATTTATTAAATATGTATACATTTATTACATGACATTGACATCATTTTATTCGCTATAATTCGATTGAACGAATGGCATCACATGCTACTCTATTGTGTTATATTTCTGCCTAATAATATCGATTACTGATTTCTGTCGAGGAGTAGGGTAAATTGTCTCCACAATTAACAATATTACAAGTATAAAGCGGTCAACGGTCAACCAAAACAACTTGTCATAATACCCGTGAATAGCTTGTGGCATATACTTTTTACCGTTTAAGATCAACAACGCGTGCAATGTAAGTCATAAGATTGGTATGCCAGTCTGTCATTCAGTCCAGCAGTTTGCATTCAGCGAACATGCTACAATTGATTGATGTCGCTTGTTTTTTATTTTCAGTTGTCATTAAAAACTCAAAGCAAATCTTTCTTACAACATTGCTATCAGTCACACTTTATAATATATTCAACAATATATTACTATTAATATTCAAGGTTTTATCATGTAGGATTGTGAATTACCACATTAAAAGGGCTTTCCCAGGAAGACATTGTCCAAAATTAATTAGGATTTCCTTGCTACAGATGATGGTGATGATGATGATGATGATGTCCACAAACCAAGGAGGAGTCGAGTATGTATAATGTAACGATCGATTTGGTAGATAACTTGATAATTGTATAGCTTGTCACAAGAATATTCTTGGAAGAATTCAATGTTGATGATGATGATGGTGGTATGTATGTGGTCTTCTAGATTTGTACATTTGTCATGGCTGTTTATTGGTGGTAGAATAGCTGCAAGCCTAGCGCTACTGTTGTTGTATTGGTTTGCGCAATAAGAAAGACGAAACGGTCTACGGAATTATTAACTGCGCAATGATGCTGTTGATGAATATTATGGTATGAAAGTCAATGGTCGCAGTTTGCCACTGTGTGTGCTGCCACTGATTTTGTCAATCTCTCATTACAATCATCATCATGCTAATATAAATCCATACGATAATATCCTTCTGATTATCTAATATTCTTTTGGCGACAACGTTGAGGGTACACGTGTACTAAATAATGAGATTCATACTAAATCTAAATATCAAAACACGTAGAACATAAATCTTTTGTTGCTTGTTTGCACATGGCATGACACGAACAATCGGAAAGACATGTCGTGTAAGAGGTCCACAAACATTTACTTTTCTGACACTTTAACGTTCCTATTGTTTCTTCTCCCCTCCCTTTATGTCACTTTCGATGAGAAAATCCGTATTAGGTCAAGAACTACACATGACATGATCAATGCACTAACTGAGCTAACAAATTTGGGAAGAGATCTCTTCAAATAGTACTGTTATGCTATGTACTGCTTACATGTCTGCTTTTACTACTAGTAGTACTGGTCGTCGTCAGCAGGCAGCTTGGCGGACGTGTTTCGTACTTTCGTACTACGTGTAAGAGTGTCGACGATGATACAAAATAGCGGCTTGGCTTGGGACGACGTACGTGGTTTGCTAGATTACTTCTGTTCTGTTATGAGACAGGCAGACACATACATACGAAGAGATTGGATGAAGGAGACCGATCATCGATTTTGACAGTCAATTCATAAAAAATAAACTAGTCAACAACAACGAAAAGTTGGTCGTCTCTGTCTGTCTCATACATTATTGTCAGTCACAACAAGTTCAACTGACAATTTGCAAGTTCACTTGAATTTTATTTTTTGTAATCTTTTTTATATATAACACAATCACATTTTTTTGCTGATGGCGCTGTTGTCCACGTTTATATAAAAATAGTTCACAACCATTATAAATAATCGTAATCAGTTCATGATATCAGATATAAGTGATTGTCGTCGGTTGCCGCACTATTTTCTACTTTTTTTACATCCCCCACTGAGATGGACCGGAGTGTCCCTTGTTATGAATCAGATCAAGTGTCAGATGCCAGGTTATATCAGCAATAAAAATCACCAGAGCACCAACAACAGCACACCACACAAAATGAAATTTTATCAATAAAATAAAACAGCCATGATTTTTATTTTGTCCCTCACCGTATTTGTCGATTGATGCGTGAAGACAAAAAGAGAGTTGTTTATTTAAACTTTGTCAGGCTCCATAAATGCATGTCTATGCATCTTTCTGCTGCTGCCGTTATTACATGCTGTCAACTCAACTTGATTAAAACTATATACACCTCTGGGACCTAGGATGGGACTCTTAAACATTTAACGTTACAAGTTACGACTTTAACTCTTTTGTGTGCAGTAAAAACGGTTTAACAGATCCATGTCCTCAGGTTTTAATCGATATCGAGAATTGCGAGTATATCTCTTCTTTGTATTTAAGGCATGCGATATATCAAAAAAATTGATGCATTATTTATTTGTATAAAATATTTTGAATACCAAACAAAAGCATGCAACCACATCCAATTATGTAATAATATTAATAATATAAATATTATGCAGGATGATGAGCCTATTTTGTTGAACGCAGAAAAACTCAGCTGATTTGACAGTTAGCAAGCAGTAGTAGTAGTAGTAGTCGCAGCAACAACAGAAGATGAAAAAAATGAGGAAACAGAGCAGTAGTAGTAGTCGATGAGTCGACTGACTTCGTAGCACGCACAAAAGATTATAGACGAAGTAGTAACAGAAACTACAACCAGAGAAGCAGCAGCAGCATCATATAAAAACGCCACCACTACTACTACCAACACCGCCACGGATCAGATTCAGAGAGAGAGAGAGAGCAACAGTATGAAAATTTGAAAAATCCTAGGAAATAGAGTATAATACTTATGCACAAAAAGTAGCTAGATTTTATATACACAGCAAGTTCTTTTTTTATATTACTTTCTTATTTGGGTTTTGGATTACTCCTCTTTTCCACAGAAAAATTGGGAGTGAAATAGTGTTGCGTTCCAAGAACAAAGTTTCTTTGTTCTCCGACAGGACACCACCACGGTAAAAGGCAGCCGGCCAAGGAAAAAGTATGCCTAACCTTAGGTGAATTTGTTGAAGTACAAATACAACTTTTCATTTTGCTGTTTGGCAGTTTCATGCAAAAAAAAATACTTGAGTTCATCAACAAATGGCGAAAAGTATTTTTGCAGTAGCAGCAACAACAGTAGCAGTATAATTTGTTTCTGTTGTGGATTGATTGTCAGAAGATGAACATGACATGTTATGGTGAAAAGTTGTGGAAAAATACTGTGCTTGTGCTTGAGGCATATGCCCATACATCATAATATAAATTTGAAATATAATCATTCCTGCCAATAAAGACAAGGGAAACCCATGATATATAACATTATGAAACTAAAGCATAAGAAATTTAATATATTATGATGTATTATACATATAAGAGGGCATCATCATTAAGTGCTGGGAACTGGGAACGAGTGTTTTATCATGTTTTTGTAAGACTGGATTTTCCTGCAATCACTCAGTCACTTTTAATGTATGAATTTTTCCTATGCTTCGTTGTTATCTTGAGTAGCAATTCACTCTCTTATGCTTCAGGGGAGCGAGAGAGAGAAACAGACAGAGCAGCTCGGTTGACACACAGTTGAACTCTTCCACGTATTTATCATTTTAAATGTAATCGTTCGCACAGTCAGTTAAATATTGCGAGAAAGAGAAATAATTATACGAATAAACTGGATGATTATTATGGTTCTTAGTCAGCTTTTTTTCACAATCCTCATATTATTATTACATATAAATTTTTTATCTGTCATAAGTTCAAAGTCAGCTTTGTAGATCTAGTGCAAGTGCACTCATAAAAAATCGTTTGCATTCAAAAATCATATTTACATTTTAAAAAAAGTGCATAATAATAGTAATATGACTTTAGCTGGCCGAGTAATAGAATATATGTAGTAGCTATAGGTCATGATGATGATGTACTTTACGAACAACTCTTCAATGAAAAAAAGTTTTGATATAGGATAAAAAAAGTTTTATTCTGCCCTTTAAGCCAACAAACATAAAAACAGGTCGTCCGTCGAATATATATATATATAGTTTGTTTGATATCTTGACGAGTGTATTTCCTCATCACTATCACTCAATATCATCATCATCATCAACACTACTACCGTCCGCTGCTGTGCATGGAGTAGATGATGGTAGGACGAAGATCTGATACAACTACATAATACATACCACCGACCACAGTAGACGAGTCATATATATGATTTTCTTAGTATTATCATCAGTTATGATTATGAGCTGACCACCATCACCGACTACTCTACTATCAAGCAACTGGTTGTTTTTGATGCTGCTCATAAATCATGTTGTATAAAATCATATAAAAATGAGAATCATCTCTATATAATATGGGCTCTAGCTCCTCTACTAGTTTATTTAGTGGAGTGATTTATTGATAACATGTTTTCTAAGGTTTATCACACCAATTTACAATGATGAGGACCACCTCAACATTGCAAACACTGTGCATGAATTATGCAAATCGGGATTTGCGTTGCGTTGTGCATAGGTGTCCCTGCGTCACAAGCAAGCCAAGTCGAGACTGGATCTAGTGGTGGCAACATGAAGTGATGAACGGAGGGAGAATCAACTTTGAGTTGACCATGCATGCACTTTGCCATAAGCTTTGCATAAGAGAGAAGTGTGGTCTTTGCCTTCAGCAGCCATTCATTGATTGATGTTCGTGGAAAATTGCAAAAAATAGTTGTCGTTGCTCTGTACATAATTTTGTATTGTGAATTTGGATTTGAATAAATAATTGTTTAAAATATATTTGACTACTAATCGCGTAGTAATTAGCACTAATCGTGTGCATAGCACTAATCGTGTGCATTTCACTAATTGTGTGAATTTTTGATTGTTTAAGTGACATCATAAAAGTAGTTTTGTAGTGATTTGAGTCAAGTATAGGTACTAGGTTCCAGCTTGCAACATCACATACAATCTACAAGAGCTATCGCAGTGTGAATAGGTAATCAGACAGGAATCCGATGAGCTACTGTTTCATTCATTCATATTTGAGTGATGATGATGATGATGCATGTAATCAAATTGACAACTCATTAGTTGCTACTTTTATTAAACAAGAAGTTATGTCGTGGTGCAAAGTTATGTATGTATGATTACTACTACTGCGTAAACTTTTCTTCTTCTTCATTAGTTCTCTCTCTGTGGCATACTGCTGCTGCTGCTTTGCTCCTGTCTGCATTCATGATGAATTCTATGTAGTCTCGTTTCACCCCTCATGACATCACATATTATTCCTGCCATGATGTGTTATGCTGGGCTGGTTTTTTTTTGGTAGGTGGTGTTGATTTGACGAGAATGATAGGGTAAGCTATAAACAACTAATTAATTTGTTGTTTAAGGACTTGCAGCAATGTAAAAATCATAACAAGCTAGACATAAAGATTGGAATGCTGTTTTTATTGAATGGCGAATTTTTTTTATGCATGGATTGATATACTTGTACTCACGTTGTTGTACAGTTTTATTGTACAATTATCGTAAGTTTTCAATGACAGCTTTGTTGAATGTAATACACATTTGTTTAAAAAAAATAAACACTAGTAAATTCCTTTTCCCTTTATTATCGAGCATCATCATTAACCCCGTTGCGCATTTGATGAATTACTATGTGCTTTCTTACAACACCTTGTACTAATGATTTTTAGCATATGGGATTTGTTTCGTTTGGAGTTTATCCAGTTGGCTCGCTAAAACAGAGATGTATTTTTTTTAAACAAAATTAAAAACTATTTTGTTTCTATTCATTGGATCCTGTATTTAAAACAAACGAACTTCGTGTCATCAAGAAATTTTTTGTTATTTTTCTGTCCGTCTGTTTGTGTGACTGTCTACAACAATTATGCATGGGCTCTTCATTATTTTGACAGCAACGTCGATAAAATACAGCGATAATTTTAAATGCTCATTATTATCATCATTACCAAATCAATAATCATGTTTATTAAATATTTATCGATTGATCATTCAACTTCTTTTTTTTTTAAACATAACCTTGAGATATTTTACTGATAACAGAATCGAGGTCTATTTTTGCACACAACAACTATCGAATGAAATTGTTATCAATGACATCTTTCCGAGTTGCTTTGAACAAATTGAGCTTGTGATATATGTCCTCTTTGACAGGAATTACTATGATTTTATAACCTTTTAATTCAACATTGTCGTTTTCATCATCATTATTCGTAACGTCGTCAGTGTCAAAACAACAAGTCTTGAAAAATTGGCATCCACATCGCTTCAACATAATTTCCATGGCAAATGCCAAGCAAGCTAAGCCGAGGCCACACATTAAAAGAAACTGAGCTCCTTGACAGTCATCCAGATTTAGTTTGCGGGCTTTGGGCTGTGTGGACACAATGTATTGTGCGGCATTCACACACCAAAGATGTCTTGGCCAATGAATCCTTTTCCATTTCTCCATCAGCCCGGTTGCTACAAATAGCAGGATTCTGTAACGAGAGGGATTTAGCAGGATGATTATGAAAAGGTGTACTGAATAAACTAAAGATGAGACATGCAAGATACACTACTAAAAATAAATAGGAAAGCTAAAACGCTGTTGATGCTGCTGATATTGAACGTACTCTTTATCGAGTAGTTCCAGAAAAGCACATCCTTTTTGGACGATAAGTGCAAAGCCCACAGTAAAGAAAGTTTCCCTGGCTATTGTCATGCGACATTGTTGTGTATTATCAAAGTCATTTCCTATTGCCACGTCAAGGAAGGATTTTTCCTGAAAAAAAAGTATCATACAAATAGGCATAAAAGTAAGTGTGTGTGGGAGCCACTCAAGCAAAAAACTTGAACCTGTCGAGAGAGAGTATGTATTTACAATAGTTTTTTCGCCTCATTCCCCGGCCCAATGCAATGCCACCACTTACATACATAAGTATATACCCCTGAAAAAGTTGTGTGGTGCAAAACGTTTGCCAGATCGGTTGGTTTGGATAATGCCAAGATAATTATGTAAACTTGTACAAGTCTACATATACATTGGTGAAAATTAGCCAATACGATGTGATGAGAAAAGAAGTAGAACTGCATACAAACTGTAGGACTTAGTTTGTTAATTATACCTTCAGGAATGCGAAGTGGCCACTCAAAACTTTCTCCACTCCAGCCACGTCAGTTACAGCCAAGTCAGTCTCTTGTGCTCCCATCCCGATAGTTTTATAAACTCCACTTGCATTGGACTTGAAAGGAAATAATAATAATAATAGCAGCCTCGTTTACAAGTCTTCCAAAGTCCGAACATACTTAACATTCGCACTACTATACTATACTTCCACTATTATGCTTTTTTATCTTTACTTTCAAAGTCGTTACGTTTGCACGTGTAACTTGTAAAGGAGTTTCTTTTGTACAGCAGGCCAGCTGCCAAGAACCTCTCCAATATAATATCCATTTCTTATTTATTTAGGTAGGCATACAATAAAATTTCCCATTACCTGAAAGAGATCCTCCAGGGCGGTATTCTTCCTGAATGTCCATCTCAAGACATGCTGATGTACCAATCCTTCCAAATTGTCCACCAAGTCGTACAATTTTGGAGCGGATAAGAAGGATACCATGTAGCCCACGTAGATGTTGGCAAGGACAAGGGTAAGGAACCACCATATCACTACTAGAAATCTTGTAGTTTTGTTAACCGGTGACACCATACCTGATAATTACCATTAATTATAACGGTATACACAACAGACAATGTATATATATGCATCAAAATTATATGCACACGACATATAACAATATAAGCCATACAATTATTACAGTTACAACAACCAAGTACATATGTATTATGTGTAGAAAGAGAGAGTTGTTATGCAAGTGTTTCATTACCTTCTTGAACCAAAGATCCAATGATGAATTGGATAAGATCAACAATCAATCGAGTCACATTGACGGGCTTATGCGTCGTCGTCGTCGTATTGTTATCCTCACGCATTCGCTGTATTCGTAGACTTATGATGTGCATCACAAATAAGGAAGGTACTAGAACGCAGACTGTCGAGAAAATGGCCAACCACACCTACATATTTATATTATAATAATAATAAGTTTATTTATACCTATTGCATTATCCTTTTCATTGCAGTACATATTTATCACTACTGGTAATGAATTCGCTCGAATTAAAATAGGGTTACAATAACAACAACAACAACAGAAAGGAGACGCATCGCTAAAAATAGTCACAAGGAGCAAATTTTTTTACATCCCTTCTTGTGAGCATGTGCTACTTTTATTATTATTATTATTATTATTATTATTATATAATGTGAATGTATAACAATTATTATTGATATCAGATTTGTTTTGTGCGGTTGACGTCATATGCACGTATATACCTAAAAATATGAGATCCTCCATAATACTAATTTGAAACCTACCTCACTACTTAATGGTCGAACCAGTATAGTAAGCTTAGTGCCTGCTTCTGGTGCAGGAATCAATATTCCTGTGGGCTCTTGATGGAAGGACATTGAAAAATCTATTACTTTTGCGCGCTCAAGCGTTACAGAAAATCCTGCAGCTCCCATGTCTGCTTCCTAAATGTTAACAGCAAATAAGGGAAAAACTTAAATCGCTGTTGTGTAGGATTGTTTAAAAAAAACAAATGATGAAGCAACATTTTTTTATGTGTTTCTCTTACTTTTCTTAGCACTTGTCCCACCATCCCATTCCACGTTCTATTTGCCACACTTCCCCACTGTCCATCGTAGGGCAGAAACTTTTTCGATCTTGCCATAAGAGAAAAAATTGAATCAGCAAATAAGAGATTGAAACATATACTTATTTTGTAATTTTTTGTTGCTTTGCAATATTTGAGCTGAAAACTGAGATTATTTACTTACGTAAAATTGTATTTCTCTTGTAAAGTATAAAGCAATTCAAAAACAACGCCCCGAAATTTGCCACTATCCATTATTACGAACGGTGGTCGCTATATACGTTAATAATAGTGAATGGAGATGATATGTATAATTTCTCCCAACCAAACCACTTTATAATTCAACGTAATCACACATACGTACATGCATGCATACATATATAATATTAATAATGGTTTTTGTACTTACATGAATCGTTACCACTTGAAGAATCCTCCCATTTAAAAAATGTATGCCTTCGTTAATTTTTGTTAGCTCTAAAGCCCCTCTTGAGACAATAGAGCACATAAACACTTGAGTAGTAATGACATTACTAAAAGCACACACAATTATTACATGGGATATTATGTGAGTAGACGGATATAGTAGAACAAGCTGAAAATTAGTATTAACCTTGAATCTTTGGTCTATTTAAAAACCACTTACATTGATAAGTTGTTGCTGGCTGGTCTGAGAGCCCCTTTTGGTGGGAATTTCACTTGTTTGCTTTGCAAATCATCGTTAAAATCCGCAAGCAGAAGTGGTCGGACGCATGAAACGCAATTCCCCTCGAGAAATATGGAAAAGCCAGCCAAACAAGGGACAGCAGAGTCATTCGCCATCATCGTAGTAGTAGTAGTGAGAACATGCATATTGGTGTAATTACTGAAAGATGTAGTAGTTGCTGCAAGGAAATTATTCCAGGATGAGTAAACACACACAAACACACACAAAAGTCCCGATAAATAATATAGGTACTATTTTTAAATCACAGTGTTTTTTATCCAACCTGAAATTGGAGCATAAACCAAGATGAGTGTCGTGAGGATAAACAGCTTTCCACTACAACTATCGCAACTTATGTCTATGAATTTGCTGCTGCCACAACGACAACCACTGAAGCGAATTGGAATTACTAACAAGCTAACTATTTTGTAAACTCTAGCCTCCATTTTCCCAGTAAATTCTCTCTTTTTTTTTTAAATAATGCCAAATAAGTATGTCGTTTTTGGGTTCCGATTAAACTTTATTAAACAATATTTTCATTGCAAATGTGTTTTTTTCCAACTGGAGGGCACTCCCACTTCCAAAGAGAGACATAAATACAAAATGATTACTTGTAATATACCCTTGACACGTTCCATGGGACTGACTGGAACGGGAAGTATTCTTTTGGAGTTTGGACTTTAGATAGGCAGAGCCGAATCATTACTATTCATAGAAAAAAAAGAAAATCCACTTTTCCAGTAAAAATGATCGATATATGTGTGTAGGAGAAGCATGAATGAACGAATGAATTAATAATGAAAGTTTGAGATGAATTTGCAACGGAATGGAATGTCGTACAATACAAACGTTTTTTTTTCATGCATCGGGATATTATGCTAAGGCCACATGACCGTTTTTTCATTAAAATGAGGACATTTAATTCATTCATATCACACATCACAAGGCACAATAACCGGTGACAGATACTAAAGTGAATATAACCAACTATTACATATATACCCAATGTCAATGTCTGCTGAAGTTACAATGCATTCTCCGTTTTGATATTCATATGCCTGTCTATTACAAAATGAGCACTACTGCCACGAAAATGGGTACATTCTGACAGCTTGACTCTGCATTCGAAGAAGAGATATATTGTGTGCCATTGTCATCATCACCACTGGATTTTCAATTACACTTGAACACCAGGAAGGAGAAAGATACCTATTTTTTATGTTTCCATTCAGTACGATGATGATTGATGCGGGTGACAGAAAAAAAAGAAGAAGAAAATATGCTCCTTTGTTACGGGTAAATAACCCCTAATTTCTTTCTGACAATGAGTATTGTCGATAACATGTTTTTTTGCACGCCATAAGGGAATGTGTAAATTTCTTTCATATGACTTCTTCTGATTACTCACAGTTCAGGTGTAAATAGGATAATCTGTTTACCAAAAAATGTTTTCAGAGTAAATAATATATTACGAAAACTTCCAAAAATTAATTAAATGTAATGAACTACATTGTGTAAAGCAACGAAAAATGCTCCCAATCAGAAGCTACGCACTCAAGACATTACATTTTTGTTGCTTTTATAAGCAAGTGCTGAGATATGATTTGAGGGATGAAAAAAAGTCGGAGGACAATACAACATTGCAATATTTTCTTTTTAGTATATCAAATTTATTCGTATCATTTGCTTAAGCGTATGGGCCAATAAATAATAAAAATAAATAAGTAGAAACAATTCATTGCAAATGATTTGTGCGGATGACAGAATTAATATCCGTAGTGGACACCGAATCCATCGAAGGAGTAGGTGGCGACTCCTGGAACGACTGGAGAGTAGGCAACTCCCAACTTGGCAACTGGGGAAGCATAAGCTGGTCCGACAGCATGGGCGACTGGAAGAGCACGGGCAATTGGTTGGGCATAGTGGGCAACTGGAGCAGCGACGGCATGAGCGATTGGTTGAGCATAGTGGGCAATTGGTTGGGCATAGTGGGCAACTGGGGCAGCGACGGCATGGGCAATTGGTTGAGCATAGGCTTGAGCATAGGCTGGTTGGTAGGCAAGGGCGTTGTTGGTGACCTTGGTCTTGTAGGCAGAGGAGGAGGTGTAGGCAGAGTTGACAGCCTGAGAAAAAGTAAGAACAATTTGGTAATTATGCATGTGATCATGTGGAGTGAAGGAGAGCTAATCCATCATCAGAGGATCTCTTCGCTTACCCTGGATTGGGTGCTGATGCTGGATTGTCCTCCGTATCCACGGACGGTTTGCTCAGCAGTGCTTCCAATGTGATGGTCGAGGTAGGCAACGTTGCCGGCGCTGACGACAGCGGCGAGAGCAAGAACGATAGCGGCCTGCACAAACCAATACAAAAACAAGTGAGATTTATTTTTCAGAGATCAAAACTTGTTCCCAACACATTTTTTTTTGTGGTAGAGGAAAATCAAACTCGTGAATGATGTTGTAGTGCATAATGTCACATTATTTCACAATTCCGAGTCTAATTTTTCCCTGTGCTCCTGTGCACAACAAGTATGGTGAGTTGGAAGACAAATATTCACTTTGAAAACATACCTTGTACATGATGATGATTTTTGTGGAAATTAATCCGAAGGAAAATAAGATTTTGTTTTTAAGAACACTTCCGCTGGAAGATCACTTGATTGTTTGTTGATGGTGGTGGAACTGATGGTTTGATTCGTCCCAACCTGTCGCTTATATATGGCTCAAGAAGGTCTAAACAGGGCGGAGTGCTCCGTAGGACGAACTGGGATCATAACACGACAAACAAATCGTACATTATCATATAGTCAAAAAAAACATATTATTATCAGTGATCCATACACATGTACAAACGCAGACAGAACGGACAAAGGGAGAAGAGAGAGAGAGAGAATCTGTGAACGGTTCACTTGATGAGGATACGAGGATGCCATAAGTACCTGAAATCTTAGTACGTTAAAACTAAATGGTGTTGTTGTTATTGTTAATGGTATAACTACGGGTTAACCGTCATTGTGATCAAAATGAATACGGGCCGTTATCATAGTTAGCTGAACTGTTTTACTCCACTCATACAACCATTTTCATTATAATTGTGAGTGTAGCCAAATGAACGGCAGCTAAAATGTGTCCTTTTGCTGATGCTTCCTTTCACTTTTGTTCACACGTTTGCTGATATTCGATTTTAGATAACCTGATTCTGGTATAATCTTTTCATGATTTATAGCAACAAGCATCGCTAAAAGAATTAATGTGCATAGCGTTCTATTCATTGACTGCATCACTAATAAAGGATTGGATTGAATGTCATGTTAGTAGTAGTAGTAGTAGCTGCAGCGGCGGCGGCGGTTGCTGGTTCTAATCGAAAAATGCAAATTAAGTCATGGTCCCTATTTTTGGAACGGCTCACCTTTGAACCACTGTACTTCTCATGTAAGCATTTCGTGAATTTTGGCCCAATGTTTTACTGTTCTTCTTATCATTGACAATGGTTTTTCAATATGATCAAAACTGCATATCATGTGGCATGACAAAAAGTGACGGGACTAATATGTATAGTATTACAGATATGCGTTTCTACTTGGTTGTATTGAGGGTAACGAGCTATTAGCTATCATTCCTCCCATTAACTGGTACTTTAAAATTATCAAAAAAAAAATCTGGGTACCTGGTACATGCAATTGAGTAACTCCTTCACCATTCATATAAATACATATACACGCTCGTACCTATGCTGCTGAACCTAGTTAATTGTTGATTCCTCATCAATACTCTAATATTCCATCGTTCGTGAATATCACTCAGAAGAGAACAACTTGATCAATATTAATGTATAATAAAAGCAGTACCATGGTGATGGTGAGTGATGATGATGAGATGAAATAAAACTTCACAGATGCGTCAGTTAACCCTCTATGACATAATATTACCAATTTTTGCCAATAGTGCCAAATCGAATTGCATTCCTTTTGCTAATCACTAATATCCATATCAGCACAACACAACAACATCTCCTATATCATCAGACCATCATCATCATCATCATCCTATCAACTTGGCCCATAGAAAGAGAAATGCAAATGCCTAATTGAATCAGCCAAGGAAATCTCGTATTTCATTGCCATGGTCGCATTGATTATCGCCGATATAAACAATAAAGTCAGTGACTACGAAGTAATAATTATTTGATTTTTTGAATGAATGGACTGATAAAGCATTGAGATTATGCACACACACACAACAGATTCAGAACAGAGAGCCACCACCACCATACTCTGCCGATGGCTTATACAGATTACAGGGACTGCAAAACATCTATATAGTTGTCCAAAAAGTGAGCACCACCATTTCCAATTTTGCATGTCTAAGTGCCATTTAGGCGATCGATCTGTAACGTAATTTACGTTAAAGAGTTAAAAGTCAATCCATATACAACCAACCCAACAATATAATAAAAATGCATAATAATAATAATAATAATAATTTTTTCATTGTCACCAAAATCGACAAGTTGTAATCGTAGATGATACCACACATATGTATGTATGAATGTATGTAGGTATATTATTAATCGTATCGTAAACACATATAATGTAATGCAACACAGACTGACAATTTTTTTTTTAGGTACGTACATAATGTGTATATAGAAAGAAATAGAGAATAAAGTTCTTCTGTAAAGATTCCACCCGTGAAGGTTTTTTTTTGTGTGTTCCTGTTGCTTATTTTTATGAACGACTAATAAAAACGTATAATAATAATAATAATAATAATAATAATAATAATAATAATAATAATATGGGAGGAGGCGGAGTAGTTCTGTGGTGGTGCAGCGTGATGTCGACAATTACCTAAGGTACCATATTATACTTTATAGAATCTTTGAGTGGCTCTGCTTCTCTTCGGCAGAGAGTGTGTGTCCAACTACCTGCCCACTTATAATTTATCATTTACTGGTGCTGGCAGTGGTGTGTGCATTTTTTTTTGTTACATTATATTCATGCATGTATATAAAATATAAGTAAATTATTTAACTGTATCATGGTAAAGATCAACATGGCGTTGTTGTTATCCTATACGCGACGACTTTGAAGTACTCATTCACTTTTTTGGCTTGACGGAAAGGTATCAAATCAAATTACTCATTAATAAGGCATACAAAGTAAAGGCATATAAAGTTGGTAGTGCTACCCTTGGAATTTACATTCAAGTGGATTCATGAATCCTGGGTGGGGAGCTATAGCCTCTTCATTTTTGCATGCAAATACTTTGTCTTGACAAAAATAGGAGGAGGAGGATGATGATGATGATGATGAAGACGATGACGTTGATGACCACATTATTACCATGATATTAAAAGATATATATTATGTATGAATGTATATATAAGAAATAAATAAATAAATGGAACGCGAGCATCATTTTGTCAAAGACAACTTATTATGGCCCACGGGCCAAATAATCACCGCCAAGAAAAGGAAAAATATTGATAGCAGGAAACCAAAGCAAAGAGCCTTGATAATGGTCACATTGAGTATTGGGTCAGACAACTATTTTACACGACACTCTCGATGCCTATACACATACATTCAACAATTATCATTTATTTAAACTATACATATATAGACACATGTATAAATAATATGCAAAACAATAAATGTACATACCTATATAAAAAAAGTGATCTATAGCAAGAGGGTTCATTAAAATCAAAGTTTATAAAAAATATATATTCTACCTATTTATAATATGTAGAAGGGTGATATATGTATGCATTGTTAAGATACAGGTTCCTTCTTTGTTTTCCTAATACGAAAATTATCTCCATCTCTCGCTCTTTATTTCCTTTATATGCATCCTGCGTCTGCGATCCTTTTGAAGAAAAAAAAACAACAAAAATTATTAGTTTGTAATGGGAAATGTTGATGATGAAGAAGAAGATAAATCACAAAATGGCATTCAAACCTGTGTGCTTCGGGGTCGATATTGTTATTATTATTACATATCTATCCATATCATCATCATTTCAACATCATCCTATATTTTTCTTGAATAAAAAAGAGCTGCCGTATTTTTGTTCCTTCCTTCCTTCCTCACGCCAAAAGTATGTACATATTATTATTATTATTATTATGATGATATAGATGCTATCAGCTATCACAGTGTGTGTTTGTTACCTTCTGGGACGTGATTTATGAAGAGTGAGTTTTTAGAGCGAGATTGATGATCACATTATACTTTACAAACCTTTCCTAACCATTAGGCAATTAGGCGAGGACTGAAAATGGCGGATGATGTTAGTAGTAAATAGTATTTTACATAATAATAATAATCAAATCATGGATATAGTTTAGTTTGGGTACACAATAATTCTCTGGAATAGACATTCAATCCTGTCATTAATAATCTGTTATTATATCTTTCAAAAGATAAGATTTCATCTTTCTAACCTTTTGCTGCTTCGTATCAATTTTTTTTTCAGACGTTTTTATTAAGTATTCTTAGAAATCAGAGATCTGCTCTTTGACAGATGCACCAGACCAGACAATGAGAAGCATCAAATAAAAGCGTAATTACGATAATAACAATTATTGTGAACGCAAAAATGCAAGTGTGCCACCATGAAATGTCTACATCAAATGTCAATGTATTCAATGTCTTGGTGAATGTAGTTTATGCATTTTTTCTTGGGGCTGTCGTGAGTATAATATTATATGCATTTTTGATTGTTTGGGATGAGGACGCCTCCATTCAAATTAGTGAAGTTTATCAGTCATCTTTTCGCAATAAAATAGTGAAAAATTGTTGGCTGGGCTATAAAAATAGAACAAATGAAAAATAAGCGGCTGGGCTTGTACAGCTTTAAAGTGACAGTACATAATTTTCTTGTGGTGTGTGTTTTGATAAATGACTAAAATGGAGAACAATTATTAAGGTTAATGTCCGATCATTTGCTTGAAAGCAAATATTCAATGGCAATTGATGATATGATTTTATTTTGTTGGTTAGGTATATATTATTCATTCATAAATACATACATACCTAGATGATATGAATTTTGGATCCTTCTTAAAATGACACCAAAACATTTGGCTTCAATTTTTTTTAAAAATCCTATGCATTATTGAAAGTTTATTTTGTAAAGTATATTATGATTAAGATGAGTTTTGATAACGAACACTTTTATAAGCAGAAAGTATAAATGGCTGTGTTGCAATTATGATTTGATATTTATTTGAAATAACAACAGATTGCACAGAAGATTGTTGTACGTTGTAAAAACTATTTGCTAAAGCATGGCTGTTTTATGAACATGTGTTTATAGAGGTATTACATACGGAATGCAGAGATACAAGCCGAATTCAATATGTTTTTTAAGCATTTTGTTTTTGTAAGGGCCTCGTTTTAAAATGGGTAATCATGATAAAACATGATTTATGATATGATGATCAATAAGATATAACAATTAGCATACATGAAATATGAAATGGTGTTATGCAAATGCTATCTGAAACTAATATTTCAATTTCAACATGATGTGTTATATGAATAAAAAAGTAGGAAAATGAATAAAAATCGAGGCATTATTTTTTTTTCTTTTTAGTATAGCAAATTTATTCGTATCATTTTGATAAGCGTACGGGCCAATAAATAATAAAAATAAATAAGTAGTAATTATTCAGCGCACAAACGCTTAATATCCGTAATGGACACCGAATCCATCGAAGGAGTAGGAAGCGACTCCGGCAACAACTGGAGAGTAGGCAACTCCCAATTTGGCAACTGGGGAAGCATAAGCTGGTCCGACAGCATGGGCGACTGGAAGAGCACGGGCAATTGGTTGGGCAT
>JAHZNC010007141.1:0-41361 GCA_027744095.1 Zhuqinia jingwanae | reverse complement strand
TTTACTCTTATGTTTTTAAGAAAGCAGAATGGCTTAGATGCACAATCTATATATCTTAGAATCTGATAGACTCTAAACAAGCCTTTATAGTACAGACTAGATATATACTCCCAAGATATTAGCAAAATACGAAAAATATATCAGGAATTGGGTCTGCCCCAATAACTGATTTCCATGTGTGTGCTGGGTCACATTTCAACCTTCCTGTGAAATAAATAATATCACTATTGAGTTTATTCATTGGGTGGTGAATTCATGGAAATGGAACCAAAAAGATTTGTTTTTGCAGATAGTGATTTTCCCTCTAATTTAAAACGAAAGAAAAGTGACAACTGGGGAATATTTAGATAAACTAAGGTGATAATATGTATTTAGTTTCCTTTTTGTCTTCATTCATATTATCATTATGCTTCTTTTTTTATTATTATTTCAATGTTGAGGAATGATTAATGCAGAGTCTTATTTTTTATTTTGTTTCAAAATTGAAATTCAGTTGAATCATTTAACCAACATTTTTTCCCGACATTTTATGACTTATTTTCAGAAAAATAGTCGAGACACTGCTCATAAATTTTCAATACTGCATTTTTTCATTGGTGCAAAAAAATGTACGGTTATCTACATGACTTTTGTGTAATTTATGTGATCTTAACTACACGTTTTACTTCTTATTTCTTAACGTCATCAGCGGAAGAAGAAAATGACAAAAAAAACTTGCTCATAATAAATGTATCTGTTATTCATGTAATACTGAAGAAACACTGTTTTCTTCTCTTTCGAGCCGCGTTTACTAGTATTGGCACAAAGCAATCAAGAGCACACTTTTTTGTGTTTTTGGAGACCTTGTTTTGCCAGACGGGAAGAAATCAGCTAGAAATTCAGAAAAAAAGGAAAAATCAGCATAAAGCATAGAGGATTCATTTGTAAGTCTTCTGGATCTCTTTTTATAGGAGAAGTGGGGACGTTGATTTTTGAAAGAAGAGTGAAGTGAAATGCGTACTTAGTACTTACATCTCTTTGTAAATTTCTCAACATGAAATATGTAAAACGAGGGACACATTTGTGGTGTGTGTATATTATATACTGTAGGTATGTAAGTAGCATGAATGTATGTATGATGATAACATATTATTATATACATTACATAAACCTTATTCTGATTTAGAACATCAGCAGAATCTAATGGGCTTACTTGAGCTGTGCCGTGCTGTGCAGTTTTGTCTCAAAGAAAACGAGCCAAATTGTCTCCGTGATTGATTGCTCTTGCACACACACACACACACACATAATATACATGCACACAAAGAAAAACATAACTTGTATTATATGATATTAATAGTTATATTAAGTACTATAGTTCGGGCATATAAATGTATGTACACATAGATAATATGTATATATGGTTGGATCCAGGCAGGAGAAAAATTCAACAGCATTACGCCAAAACTTTCAAAATAGGAGACGAGAAAGAGAGTAAACTTATGTATGTGCATTGGTTTTTTCCCCACCTCCTTAGATATTCATAATAAAATTCAACTCTACACGACGTCTTCAAAGGCACACTCCATTATACCACTGCACTACTACTACTACTACTACAACTACCGTAGTACTCAGATTATAGTTGACATAATAGTAATACTTCCATTCCTCTCTTCTTGCCTGCTACAACAGAAGTCTTGTCTTGACGTGAATTTAAAATGAAATAGAATGAGAGAGAGAGAGACAGAAACAGAAGAAATATATATATAGTAGAAAAGAGAAATATGATGAGAATTTTTTTTTCATTTACTATTCCTTGTGGTGTTTTTATGTCCCTTTTTATCATTTTTTATCGTCAGCCTTCCTCATATTCCCTGACAAACAATGCAGCGATAAAAAAAATACATCGATACCTACTCTAATGAAACCTGGAACTATATGCACATATAGAGATGTGCATATATTCAGTAATTAGTTTACATGTAATGCATAAGCTTACATATTATAGTATATGAGCTTTATTTTGCTCGTTGCCAAGATGTTTTACATGAAAACAAATCAACGTGGGCTGATACCCTTGAACTAGAACTTTGAACTGAGTCGAGTATAGGAATTGGGTAATTGAATGTTTAATTGCTTGATTATTTTACACATGTAAATATGTATGTATATATAGTAAGCTTTATATGAGAAATTATTTGTTTGTGTAGAGTTTTAAAAAAATCTTCATTATTTATCGAATAAATAAATGCAAGCACTTATGAGCCAGATGGTAAAATATATTATGTATAAAATACCATTTGCCGATTAAATTTATCATGAGGAATTTAATGTTGTACGTATTTTTGAGCCAAAAGTTGAAATGACTGTGATTGATTTTGTTTTGAAATAAAAGTAAAATCAGTTGTAATTTTGTTATTACGCCCAATCTCTCAACTATTTTGTATAATGATTATAATACTAACATTATTGTTCGTATAAAAGATGCACGTATGCATAGATTCTATACGATAATAATAATGTATCAATAGGTCATGCAATGGGTTAGTCATGCATACCCAAGAATTTGCTTGTTGAAAAATTGCCATCACCAATTTTCCTCTAAACTTAGCTTCTGTCATCTACCCCAAAAGTGAGTGAGAGAGAGAGAGAGTATTTACATTGAAGAAAAAAAACGAAAAAAGAAACAAGGTCTCTACTACAAACATAGTGAATATCTTTTAGCGACCGACAAACATACACTCACCCTAACAAGTAGAGAGACATGACAAAAAGGGCGTGCAAGTGTCACTGACAAGATGTACACGTTTCATTTGAAACCGTTTAAACAAAATGAAGCATCTCTTTCTCTCTCTCTCTCTTTGCATTTTTCAACGAAGAACATGAGGATTGAAATTGATGGCAAAGAAAAGCAAAAGTAATCTAATACTTTTAGTCAAGCCCGACTGGCTAGTTTCAAACCGTCTACACATTTTTTCTACTACACACCACGCAGTTTATTTTCATATCGACTTTATAAGCAAGTGGCATATAATTGGTTTTCTTTAAAAACGAATAATTAATCTTTCTTTTATAAATTCAATGACTTATTGAGCCCATTTTACTGCAAAAAGTTATTTCACTATTAATCTGCATGTTTGCATTTCCACGCCAAGTTTTTTCCTCACTTCTTTTAATGTCCAATTTGTAAAAAAAATAGATTTTGTTTCTGCGTTGATTTCATCAAATTGAGTTTTATAATAACAACCTAGGTTTCCTTGATAGGATCATAATTTTATCATATTTGCATGAGTTACCAACCTACACAGTAGTAGCTAGAGGCCACCCTTTTCCCCTTCCAAGTCAGGAAAGTTATTGGACCGGCTAATTCCATACAAACCATCATTAATGTATGTTTCAATGATGAGGAGACGTGAAAGCTTTCACACAGCAAAGAGCTTGTAAGCTCACTAGTCCAGTTAATAAGGTTGACACAGAAAATTTCATTTCCAATTATTATTAATAGTTCCACTCTATTCCATACACTATATATAGTAGTTCAGACTCCTACCTACTTAAATGATATATATACAAAAATATTTTAGCAAATGTGTACCATAATGTGAAACACATAAATTCATACATATACAGTTGATATTTACGAAAATGTAATTTATTTAAGAAGTACATGAAACGAGTTGTTTCCTCTGTGACATGAAAATAATCATGATGATGAAAGGAACTCACTCCAAATGAAAGAGCTAAAAAAGGAAGTACCCAATTCATTAGTTGATTATTCAGATGATAGACTTGTAAAATCCTCCAAACAAACACACTCAAACCTCTGCCACTGATGCAATTAACCTCAGCAGAGAGAAAATAAATGTTATGTGTGTGCTCTTATCCTGTCGACATGCCAGGAAGGAAATTATATTACTAAACTTGCCGTGCGTTGTTTTTTTTTTGCTTTGTAGTGCACTTGTAGCACACGTAAGTAAGTACACATGCTAGGCTGTAGGTTGTTGTCATACCTATTTATTGTCATAAGTTATGACTCATAAGCACAACCACCATGAAAAGAATTTTGGAAGTATTTGTTTGGTCCGTGTTGCTTTTTGCCACTTGCACATGGGTATTTACATGAAAACAAAAAGACATGAAATCAATTGGTGTTCAAATTTTGATGAAAGTGGCAAGTGTAGGAATTATTCAACAACGTCTTAATTTATACATCCTCTGCTTTTTTTACTTTTATATAAAATTCATTTTCAGGAGCTAATGCAAAAAGAAAAATTACATGAAAATTTGATTGTTTCATGATCATCAGCATACCAATACATTTATTCAAAATGTATAGTTAACCATCTCAACAGTTATTTGGTATCCAGACCAGAAGGAATACTCCTTTTCCTACTTCTCTGAACACACACACACATATGAGCACACATAGTCTGAAAGGTTAAATAATGACTTCAATTTAAGTAGACGCTCTTCTGAAAACTAAATAAAGTTGATTGAGCGAGTGTTGTTGTGTCACATGTATGTACATTCATACATATTACATATTATGTGTGTTGGTTGACATGTAGCATGAGGAAATAACATTTTAACTGATATTTACCCGCATGAAATAGCACGAAATAAAGGCGTCCTACAAGGAATCCTACAACTTTATGAAGGAACTATATACTATTTTATCGTGTAACTTGGTTATATATGTGATTTTTTTATGTGAGCGAGCATACATACATACATACCTACATGTGTAGTGTGTAGCAAAAACTCGGGGAGCAACTTGTTTATTATACCGCCTTCTTCTTCCTCTTTTTTTTCTTTCTTTCTTGTTTTTTTCACTCTCTTCGTTTAGAGCAGCAACAGCCAAATAGAAACTTAATTAAGTGGTCTTAAAAGTTAACCTAAACTCTTGAACAACAATAGCACCACCACAACCTTCGTTCATCGTAAGCACGCTTACTTACACATTTCTTCTTCTTTTTTTTACAACAAGTAGGTTTTTTTCTGCAATTTCTGTTGATGATAAGGATGATGGCATAGTACGCGGCATGTTGTTTTGTGTCACATATAGCCAGTTCTGTTATTGCAAGGAAAATAAAATAAGAACAGCATCAAATATTTAGCATGCACTCAACGCACACTTGTAAATACGGAAACATGTGGGAAAATATTTAAAGGCATGAAGGTACATGGAATAGTAGTAGCAACCTTTATAAACAATAATATTAATGTATCCCAAAATAATGTATGCATTTTTATTTTACATTTTTCTCTCGTGAGTAGTAAAAAGTGAGGAAAGGGCATGCAGTATAATTCTCTTGTCTGGGTTATTATGAGGCTATTTTTCACTGTGGACAAGTGACGACAGTCATTAATATCAAGTTGTAAGATGACGGTGTATCGTGTTGTCGAGGGCTGTAGAGAAAAGAAGAGATGTAAGAAATATATATTTATTTATGCAGAGAGAATGAATTGAACAAAGTGATCGTATTTTAAAAAAATAGTTGGTTGATGAAGATGAGAAATGGTATGCTTGAGGAAGTATGTTAGTTAACTAAGAATGCAGTATATATCGAGGTACGTATTTGTAAAAAAATGTGTATACTTATGTTTGTTTAGATTCATGGGTGAGATGAGATGTGTACATAGTCACACAATAGTAAATAATATTATTTATGTATTTATTTATTTATATAACAGATATACATGTAGGAGTTCACAAGTAGACAGATGAAAACAAGAAGTTGTGTGTGTGTACTTGCGTCTGTTGTTCGTTTCGTATTCCAACTTTTCCTTTCCGATGATATTAAGTATTCTCATTTCCTGTGAAAATAAGAATCATTCCCATTTGCTATGCGCAGTGGAATTCTTTCAAACTTTCTTGATAAGACTCATTTACAGTTTCATGCCATGTCAACCTTCATGTCATTCAAGTGGGGAGGCTGTTGTATGGCAACAGTAGAAACAAGCGAGAGAGACGCCCACCGTCTTTTATTGTTTCTTTTGATTCTTTTGAAGGCTCCATTATTTACATTTGTCCTGCTTTGGTGTGTCTTCTGCAATTTTGATGATTCAGTTACTAGCAGCACAATAGAAAGAATTGTTCTGGTGGATTTTGTTTTATTATTAGAACAATTATAACAATAAGAAGCACACTTGTATGCACATTAGCACAATTGGGCCAACTTTATCCGCCATTTCAAATACATGCAATACAATTGTATTAAATGTTATATACAGTAAATCTGTAAATTAAATAAAACAATTATATCAAGTAACAAAAATAATAAATATCAAACGTGTTTCACAAAGTGGACTGTATATAGTAGTAGTAGTACTAAACCAATCGCAATCATTCTACACGTACACCACCAATAAAAAATGTCGCCCGGAAATTATGCATCAGTCGTGAAAGCTGCAAAATGTGGTAGATAATAAAGCGGAGCAAACATGAAAGGGAAATAAAAACAGAGAAAACACTTTCCATTACGTCATTCCTCCGCACGGCAGCATTCACCATGCCATTTGGCATAGTTTCACAATTTCACGAGTGTGTAATAGCTCTTCTACATGTTGCTTCTTCTCTATATATGTATGTCGGTTGACACTAACCAAAAAGTGTCTTATTAGGTATTCACACTGCTGCAGCAGCGTAATGATAATATAATGATGGTATATGGTAAAAGTCCTTTGAATGACAGTACAACTTTTTTTATAGACAGCCTGCAGAGGAGCGACAGGAAGTTTCCTAAATGTGCCACGTTTTTATGATGATGTCTTGTCCCAAGACATATCTTTTTATACGCAATATTTCCAATTATTGCCTTCATAAAAGTATCTCATTATTAAGTACATGTAAACTTGGCTTATACATTGTTCTTTGTCAACTGCGATTAAAATTTGAAGTTATGTGCACGTGATTAGTGTTTATATGATTTGCAATAAAATAAGGTTATAATTATAATGTAACATTAAAATGTTTTTTCTCTCTCAAAAGGTTGCTATACTTCACATGTACAAATCCCAATTAGTAAGAGGGTTGAATATAAGCCAATGATTTGGTTTACAATGATAACTAATTCTCTCTTTTTTTGTTTTGTTTCAGGTAAGCCACAAATTTGCCCATGTAGCAAGATCAAACTACCTAATTCCCATAATGGTTCCCATGCAATTTTCTGGATGTCACTTCAGTGGCTTACAAAATCAACTGAAGATGTTATTTTACTAGCGCCGCAAATTGGTTTCAACAACTCTCAGCGGATGATCACCCTGTCAAGTTAATATTGGCTCTTTTCCATCCATCACTCACTTGGCTGCATATATTATGTTTTCTTCTTCAAAAATTAACGTTAGGATGGACGACTGCTTAAAAGTTCAATACAGCATCCTAGTCTCGAAAAAATAAAATAAAATCCCATCTTTTGTCGGTTCATAACATGCCTTCACTCTTGTCACACGGTCACACATACAAGTCATGATGACAGTACTTAACAAGATACGAGAGAATCTAGTGCTAAAAACTTATACAACAACAGCATATTGTACGCATTAAATCATTGAAAATTTTACATGATGCATTAAATAAACGTACATAATGACATATCTACACAATAGTTTTTGTCACTGTCAAGTGAAAAAAGCCAGGTTTTCCAAGCGAGATGTATTCGACTTATTTTGTATTTATAAAATATTTGTAATGCAATAATAATGATAGTAGTAATAATGATACAAGTAAAATTGATGATAATTGTGTGTGTCCTGATCTAATCATCTGGATACGCTAAAAGTTTTTAGCCGGCACCCGGAAAAGAGAGAAAGTATCACAAACAAGTGGAATGACAGCACATCTACTCTACACGCTATATTCATAGAAGATTGTATATCTATGCATATTGTTTGTTGCTATAGGAAAAGTTAACCAAAAAAACCATTATCCATCACATATGAGGTGAGGTTACAGGTATATATTATACACTTTCCAGCATGACATGTAAAAGAGGCACAATCACTGATAACAACGGTGATATTGCTTACGTTGATTGGAGGGCTTTCCGGCCAAAAACAGAATATACAGACATATGTACACCGTACAAATCTATACTTTTTTAACCTGCTTTTACGATGCAAGTCAAAAAGATTTCTGTTTTCAGCCAAGTGCTTGACGGTGATATAATTTTTTCTCAAGCATATTTACTGAGCAACAAAACAGTATTTTTAGTAACTGGACATGCACATGAAATCATTAAAATATGGGATAAAATGATACGAAAAAAGTATCATTTCACCCTAAAAAAAACTTTTTTCTAGTGACAATAACTTAAATTTTTTGTTTAACTATTTTTTGATGCATATTGCATATATTTTGTACAAAGGTTTTTTCTCCTCGGGCTCATAAAAAAATCTTGTCCCAATGACACTTCCATATATTACGAATATTGCCATTTATCAAGAGCTCATCATGACACTTTAGACGGCATTTGTAGAAACCAGTGAAATTTTGACAGGCATTTCGGTAGCTCTTCTAATGTCACAGAGTGAGCACATAATAAAATTTTACGTTGTTCATAAAATGTGTAATAAAACTTTGATTCTATTCGCTATAATAGTATTTGAACACATACATGCATAGGGAATATTCCTCACGCATCATTGCATGTAAATATGTATGTATGTGTGTAGATGTAATTTATATAATATGTTTATTTGTCAAATCCACGGGATCAGCGTTATACTTTCACCTTTCTCATTGCTCTATCCAGTACAACCCATTCTGAGTACTGCAGATAAGATATTACAGTTGTAGAAAGATTGAATCATTTATTAGTCACAGTTACGCTTATGAAAATATATGTTCATATACCTCCGTAATTTTATTCAGTATACGCAACAGTTTAACTGAAGAGGCGAAACAGGTAAATGTACTCATAAGCACACACGTGCTTATATATTATTAAATGGCCGTCGAGAAAGAACTTGCTCGAGTGGAAAGTTTTTTTTGAAAATGGTAACCGTTCACTGTGGTGCAACTTGTATCACGTATTATCCTCAATTATTACGTAGCTGTGTATCAGCTACAGTATTGAAATCGGTAAAGTTGTCTGTCCGTTTGTGGGCACGATATTTTCAGAGCGGTTAACTCAAATGTCTTCATATTTGGTACACACCTAAGGTCTTAACTCAGAATCCTATTGATTTTCAGTCCCACATCTCACCCCCGGGGGAGTTATGAAGGACACTTTGATTTTTTTACTTCTAACCTATAGGAAGTATCATTCAATTCGCTCACAGCTACGTATTTCCAGGTCTTACTGCTTTATTTTTTGAGTAGCTAACCATGAGATAGATGGATAGAGAGATATCATATCACATAAATAATACCTCTAGACAACGCAGGTAACTCGTGTGTCTGCACAGGATAGCAAAGCATCACGACACCAAAGAACTTTCCTTTTGCTCGGAAAATGTCAGACATCATATATCGTGCCATTTGTTATCATTGACTTGTTCAGGGGAATTATACATGAAAAGGAAGCCATTCTCATTTTTATTTATCATATTTTACTTACTTTATGGAACATTTGCTTTAACCACCAATGACATTTTTTTCGGGAAGGAACGAGAAAATGAAGAGTTTGTGAAGGGTGATTCATTTTTAACGATGACGTTCGTACTATGGGTATATGATATGAGCGTTACTTCATTCCACGTCAAAGAGGAAACTGAATATAACCAATTACGCAGTTAATTTGTAGACAAGAGGTAAAACGGGTAAAAACTTTGTAATGAAAATGGGTACTTACGTAGGTTCATGTATCAGGTTCCAAACATTTGTTGTGTGTCTTAATTGTGACTTCATCAAAACTAAATAATGGTTTCGTAAGCAATACAAAGTATACAAATTACTTACATAACAAAATCACGTTTTTTTTTTCAAATTGAAGCACAATCATGTATGATATCTGTGTGCGTCAAGTTACCAATCATGCCAATGAAAGTAAACAGGAGAGAAAAGACGTCATATAATTTGAAACTTTGAAAGGAATAATGTTTCAATTTGTCAAGGATTATGTTTGTGGTTATGCCGATTGATTGCGAAATATGTATCTCCGTTGACGCAAATCGTCTTTACATTTTTATGGTAAGAGGAAAATTTCAATTTAAATTGTCTGAAAAACAAGGAAAATGGATCCTGCTTTTCTTACGTAATTATACATATCGTGCTCATTTTGTCAGATAAAGTTTCCAATCTCTGGAAATGTTTTGATTTATCGCCTTCTCCATGAAAACCAAGACGGTTGTTTTTGTTAATGTGATATTATTTGACGTCATTCGTATGTGTATGTGTACAGATGATCCATAGGAATTTTTTTTTAACTAATAACGAAATCGAAATGAAGAAATTAAAAAAAAAATCGAAATCGCCGATGTAATATGCTTTCCTGACTGTTACAACAATGAACAGCAGTATATGAATACAAGACTAGAGCATGTATGTATGTATTCCAAACACCACGACCACTTGATTGAGTTTAATACGACATAATAACGGTTTTTAAAATGCCCTCAAAGTTCCATGAAGAAGAACACAGCTTCGTTGATTGGATTGTAAAGTTCCTCTCTAAGAATACTGGGTATTCATATATGCTTGCTTGCTAGAGTAGGGTGAAAGTAGAGCATAAAAGAATCATGGCATCAGAGGAGAAAGTGAGAGAGCGAGCAAAGAAAACACAAGATCTAATTGAATTTTTGTTCTTAGTGTCTTCCGACAAAAAAATACATGTTTACATCTCTACAGGACTATTTTTAATGTATGGTATAGATGCATGCTTGAGACGATGAGAAGTTACATGTCATTTGAAAAATAAAGTTTGAAACGTCTCTTTCATAAAGTCATTTCCTTGACCGTTTGTTGGCATGTCATCTCATAATGTGTTTATTTGCGCATAAGCTTATGTCTAAAATGCGACCTCTTTTTCCTCTATGATAAGTACTAAAAAGTTTGAAACTTAAATATTCCAATGCAATATGCGTACTATTGTTAGTAAGTTGGTTTTCAAACCATTATTTTCGCAGCTTTCTCTGGTCGCATACATACGCGTACATAAATATGTACCACGCACAATGTTGTTTTTTTGGTTTATCACGCAAGATCACACTACTACCGACTTCTACTAAAATGGCTTATCATAACCATAAAAAACTGTACTGCTGTCAACTAGAAGAATCCACTGTAATAGTCACATAACGAAACAAAAGAACTTTTTTTGTTCACTGCGCCCCCAACAGTGACGAAGGTACATGGAATCACCTATTGGTTCCAAGATGTAACGATAAGTACAGGAAACTCTTTGGCAAATAAACTGTATGCTATAAGGAAAACATCACACTATTTACAAAGGGAATGTGTAAGGGAGCTGCATACTGGCAAAGAAAGTACTAACAACCTATAGTATTCAATATTTGTCGTTGCAGTTGCAATAGATGTAAGGTTGATGGAGAAACAAGACAATTTTCCGTATTATTTTCTCACGTTTCATTCTGATGTTGTGTGGTTATGCGTACAAATGCCATGACGTTTGCTCCCTTTCACTCAACATCCTGTACATTAAAGCAGTTAGTACGCACTTGCTATTTAAACTTATATGCTTTTACATAAATGCATACAAACACACACACACACACACACACGTATACCCCTTCTCTGTCTCTCCGACTCTGGATAATGCTCCTCCGTACTAGTTATACTCAAAAGAATCCTGTAGTATTTCTATTATGTGTATGGAGACTCTCCATTGGAGAGAGAAGCATCTGTAACAAAAGAATAAATCCAGAGGGTATATAAATTTGTGCAGCTCTCCTGAGATATCATCATTTTACCTTCTGGCTTTATCTCATGAATATCAAAGTGAGTTCTATTAAGCAACAAAGTCACTGCTCAATGCACCTCCAATTTTTCTCTCTCACTTCTTCCATTGTTCTAATCAAGTGACTCATAATAAATTTTAGCTTTAAAAAAAATACAGCTTTGAATTCAAACCTGTATTTTATTTTTATTTTCAAAGGATTTATTTTTTTTACTCCAGAGCAAAAGGAATGGTGAAAAGAGAGAAAAATTTCTAGGAAGTGCAGAGCTCCTTAAATAAAACATTAAAAACGTAGAAAAAGCGGAAGCATACACAAAAAAGTATAAAAGTATTTGTTCTGTTGTTGTTGTTATGTCTCTTATTGGCTTCTTTTGTATGCTACTGCATGCAATATTATGTACGAAGGTGGTAGTGTTAGTTGTGATCGTGAAAAGTGTTGTTCAGTGTGGGGTATAATAATAAAATTACAGTCAATCTGTCATATAAATATACATATTACACGACCTGTGGAGAAAGGCAGTCAGCCAGGAATATACATTGTAGAAAAATGGTTGAATAATTTCTGACACCTCATGAGACTTTTTTTTTGACTTTCTGTTACCTTCTCTTTGTGAACGGTGGTAAAAATTGAAGAAAAGAAAATATCTCTTTTGTTGGTCCTCTCTCGCTTCCGCCTTCCTCTTTTCTGTATGCCCCACTGTCGGTGTTGATAAGTGGATCCCTTGTGTGCTTTGCTTTCACACTCCTCTTCTGCTGCTACTGCAGTTTATACTACATTCCTGCAATCTCCATATTCACCTTGATAGCATCAACAAATGTTGTTGTTGTTATGACTGTATCTGCCAGGTATGAATTTGAAAAGCTGGGCCAATAGGCAAGACAAATATAAAGGTATATTATGTATGTATTTCTTTGGGAGATCATGCTGAGAAATGAGAAAGCAGATCTGTTAGTAAAAGAGTATTATATTTATTTAAAAAAATATATATATAGGGACATAAGAAAACTATAAAAAAACATTTTTCTGTGGAATATTTAAAATTTCATGTTTCATGCATCTGCATACAACGAAACAAATTATTTACATATCTTTAGAAATATATGATAAAATGGACTCTTTTAAATTGAAATTTCATAAAGGTTTCTCACATGGTTTAGTTCCGAGAGTTGTAAAAATTTCCTTTTTTTTGCTCTTGCAACAGAAATTACATGGCAGCATGCCACACAGTTTGAACAATTGCAATCTCGTATTCTATCTATCTCTATATTTATCTATCGATATCACTTTACTTTGTACACAATACGTAACTCAACATCTAGTCAGATTTGAGCAGATATCTAAACGACAAAAATCCTAAACATAATTGCTTTTTACACTATTGTTATTTATAACTATTGCTATTGCTATATTATTGTAGACTTGATAATAGATAATTGCATGGTCATTTGCTTCTGGCTCAGTGATCTGCATTTTTGTGAAGTGATCTAAAGCGAAACGGTTAAACAAATGATTGAGCAAGACTTTAGGTGTAGGCATACGATCTGAACCTTTTATCATCATCATTAATAATCTGCAATTACTCTTCTTAGCTCTACAAACACAAACCTAGAAAGGCGTTGATGAAAAAAAAACCAGCTTGCATCTTTGTCCTCAAACCAAGGCGAATAACTGAAAAGAGTAGGGACAACGACTTTTATGAGTACTTTCCTCTCACCACCGCAACTACATTCATTGTGCAAAATCTTTTTATTCCGATCAGTCAACAAGATGTAAAAAGAAAGAAATACCGACGGATACATCACCATTCTGATGAGAAATAAAGAAGCTAGTTCTTGTTCTATGTGGAGTGTCGTTTCCCAACAAAGTTTAGGGATTCAGAGCGAACGTTGGTTTGTGTGTGTAGCATTTTCAAGGCAGCTGGGAAGACATGCACGACAGTTAGGAAGCGAAGAAGTGAAATCTTTCATGTGGCCATGTTTCCGTCTAATGGGAGACACACTCTACTTGTCATGAATATTTTATGAAGACGCTCAAAAAGCGCTCTGAAGAGTAACCTCTGGCAATATTTGCGTACCGTATACTGTATATTATATCAAGTGGTGAAAGTCACCAGAACTATATTATATACCTAGCTGAGAAGGAGAGATGTGTGATGTGATCTTGTCCTTTATGATGTACTACTATTCGTTGAGCCAAGCAAGCAAATAAGAAACGTTTGTACAATACGATGTGGAGGTGGCGATGGCCGGGTTAGTGGTCTTATTCTTAAAGTACTTTTGTGTAGTTTGCCTTGTGTGAATACGACATATTTATTTGCTTGAACGGATTGCGAGTTTAAGGGCCACACTGCTCTCTAACGACCGTGCAAGATGTATTTTCTTGGTCTTTCCAAAGATAAGTTTGTATTCATAGTGGTGAAGGTGCTTGGAAGTGATAACAACGCTGGCAGTACGCCACCCAAAAATTCCAGACGCATTCGGGTTTCTTACTTAATATTATCACGTCGTTTAAAGAAATCATTTAATACAAGATGTTCGGGTGAGGTTAATGCCAAGGATTATAACCACGCAGGTAAGTTCATAAAATGATAATATTGAATTGGTCAGTGAAGTTGAAGGCTGAGTCAGTATAATAATCGCAAAATGCTCTTACTGTATTTACTTGGATTGACTATGTAGTTTCTGAAATGGTGCAATTTTTAAGGAAATCTTGAAATTTCACTCTGCCGAGCAAATAGTGCACATGAATGGGATGAGATGTGTAGATTATAGTGGTATGAACGTACGTTTGAATGATAAAATGAATTTCGTCATGACACTATAGCCGCATGTACATATACTGTACTATTTACCTGATATGAAGTTTAAAAACATTTAAAAAAAACTTGAAATGAAGTTAGAATCCACTCATAGTTCATAGATAAAGAAAATTAATGAAAGTGTACATTTTTATTGATAAGAAGGTAAAATGAAAAATTGCATTCGGATAGTGTTTACCATAACAAGCAAGCAAGTAGCCATATCCTTTTAAAACAAGTAAATAAAATGTATTCGTTAACAAAGTTAACACGTCACACGACACATTCACAAAGAGAGTGGAGTCAACCCAAAAGTTCTGAAAATTACAGTACTTTGACTGTACGGAAATATAGGAATAGTACTAACAATTAGGTATGTACATGGTTGAAAATTCAAGGAATCCGATCAGTTAGCTCATGCTATAAGCTTTTCGTAAAACCAGTGGCCCCTAAGGAAAGAAAACGTGGCAGCACACAATGAGAACAATGACATCCATAAGAATACTAGAAATAAATGAATTCACACGTATAATACGTGTACAACATGCACACTCACAAGCCATACAAGAACTCCAGGACGTATTGAATAACAGTTGTTGGTGCTTCGTGTTGGTTTCTGAATATCACAAAACAAATTAACTCATTTTAGCGCTCTTATGTTTGATGTAGTAATAATTTTGAAAGGTTAAATAAAAGTTAGGAAGCATAATTTATGAAAGAAAATTGTATGCACTTGCATCAACGCCGCAATTTCGAAAGTCTGCATTTTTGGGTCTACATTTTGGTCATTTTGGGGTTTTTCTTCCTTTTTGGCCTCTTCTGACTCCGTACTGATGGACTCATCGATTGCTTCGGTAGTGGCTGCAGTAACGGCATCGCTAGGTCTCACTTCATTCGTCTCTAGAGCCAGCCTTTTTTCATCGTTCATTGAAGGCGTTGTTTTAATATCCTGCAACATGTAAAAAAACAGAAACAAAAACGGATGAAAAAAGTAGTTATCTACAAGTAAAACAAGGGGAAAAAGTATGCTTTATAATTCCAATTTTCCAATATTTTACATTATTTTCCCAGCTCTCAGGGAATTTAAATACAAATGGCACCAAGGGTCTTCCCCATCCCGTTGCCACAAACGCCACACAAAGAACTACGAGGAGAGACTTGTACATCTTAGAATTTGTGTCGTGGGAGTTGTCACTGCACAAAACAAAGATAGCAAACTTTTCCCTTTGAGTTTACGACAATCAGATCTGACAGAGAAAGGAATAGATATATGTGTTCTCTTTTCTCCGCTGCGTTATTCAAAGTATTCGGAAACCTGTGGTACTTCTCTCACAAATCAAGCTAGAATGAACCAAAGGCAACTGACATTGTCATACGACTTTGAGCCACTATATATATATTACATTTTCTGCGAAACACTGACAATTGACATTGGTGGTCGTGTACATAAGTCATTCTGATAAATTTACATTATAGGAAGCTATATAGATGAATCAATTCATAAAATTATTAATAACAAGTTTGAATTAACTAAGAATAGTCACAACAAAATTTTACACATTTTAAAATGGATTCACTACTTCGGAAATCGTCGCAAACATCAAAGATGCTTTGTTTAGGAACAAAAGCTGTTATAATTCGGAGAATTTAGAAGATTACACTGATATGCCTAAGTGTTTCTGTACTAGGCTATATGGATTATAGATATCTAATTAGATTACATGTAGCTTTGCCATTGGCAGAACATAAAGCTCTAAAATAACTTTAAAGCATTACTGGACTTGACTTTATTCAATCAGTGCCAATATAAACTATAGCACATTTTCTGACAACGTGGCATATATATTATAACGCATGTAGTACGTATGTAATTTTGGGATGTATGTAGTACATGAAAATGAGTCAAAAGAAATATATGCTTTCTGTGTAACGTTTTATTTGTTTCATTCAAAGAGACAAGTTTATGTTTTCAATTTTTATTTTTTTTGCATATTGGATATCAATTGAAATTAAATCATGTTAAAACTTGACTGCCTACAACTGAAATGTTTTCTCAAATTACTTGTGTAGACTACAACGCATTAATATTGAGCCTTCTTACTTAAACCCAAACAACATTAACACACATTTTAAACATAAAATAGTATTTTAATGAATCAGCAGATCATAGAAAAGCATATAAAATAATATGTTTTGTTTTTGTATGGAATATTTATGCAATACTGCTAAAGTCATTGTTTTTTTCTTCGTGGACAAAATATAAACTATTAAACTGAATGGAGCTAATGTGCGTTGCTGAATGTGCATTTAAATAGTTTAGCAACGTTTGTCTGATGAAGTGACATGAAGTATTTTGGATGGCAGAATCTTTTATTGTTACAATTAAACAAATTTTTGCATCAGCAAAAACAAAGTCATTTAGACATGAAACAAGAAACGTTTGCGTGCTTCATAACTTATGAATCATAAGCTATAATGATATACATAGGTATACATAGAAAAAGAAGAAGAAGAAGAAAAGTGTATGCCCAGGAAGGTTGACAAAATATTGAGATATGTCTGTCAGAGTACTGCGTTATTTATGGGTTTGGATATTGCCTGTAACTTCAAATAGTGTTTAATTAATTATGTATGGGTGAAAACTCCAATTAAATTATCGTTCCTGTAAGCTCAACTTAGTAAATGCAAGCAATTTAATTAATAATTTAGACTTCCTTCCCATACTCTACATTTCATTACAGTAGTACATCGTTCAACATTTCTAAATTCGGAATAACATTTTTTTTAAAGTATGTTCCGTTTTAGTAATGTTTCATAGTAAAACATGAATGCTTGTCTTGTTTAGTTATTTTGGTTGAAGGTTTTTTATGCATACGAAAAAAGTAAGTTGACGGCTATTTTTAAAATATGCACTTATCTTCATATTGCACGGAAATACATGGATGACTCTCTTGATGTTGGTAAAATTGCGATGCAAATGGAATTAGATTGGGAAGTTGGATTTCAACATGTTCAACAAGTAAAAACATTTTTTAAATCTTATCTTGTCCCATTCTTTTTAAATACATAATATATATATACATGTATATATTTTAACTTGGTTAAAAACATTTGCGCCACATGAATCTCTCGTCTGTCACATTTTTTTGGCTCTTTATTTTCCCCCCCTTATTAATAAGTGCTTTATAAATATATACATATGTGTATACATAATAATGTATGCATGTATAACGGACTTGTTCAACTTTATTAATATCCTGAGAAATCAGAGTGAACATTTTAAAATGGACGGATTTGTACCAAAGATACAAGAATGCTTCTCTACTACTACTACATTTAATAATACCATGAGAAATGTGGAGAAAAATTGTGAATAGCATGCAAAAGAATAACAAGAATTGAGCATTTATGTATTTTTGTATTTGGCTCGCCACTATTAAAAGAAAATTGGTGGCATTATCATTTTGGGTCTTTCGCAACGTCCGAAAGACAACAACTCATGTACCCAAAACGAGAAACATGTTTACCAACTGATTATTGAGATAAAATAAAAATTTCTATGTGTTTTAAAAAACAGCTTTGCATACACTATAAACACACGTTTTAATCGAACATCACTTTATCATGTAACATGTGTTTCTACATACATCTCACCACCAAGACGGATACGGTCTAGTTCAACAAAAAAAAAAGTTTCCAAAAATCTAATTCCAAATTTATTTATTTTAAAAAAATGTTTACATTTGTATATATATTTCAATTATATCGTAAAATATTTAATCCAAAACACATTTTTGATCATACGGCATATATTATCATACTTAATTTTAAAACCACGGCCTCACATAGCAATCCATTGGCTTGTCATTCTCCTCGATTGCAGATACCATTGCAGAAATGTAACGAGGAATGCACCTGCATTTGCCATTTCGCTGGCATATCCCGCATTTCCAGAACCAACAATCTGTACAGTCAGATGCGGTTATACAGGATTGCATCTCCTCAATTTCCTCAGTAACCTTGTAATGTGCATGGATAAAAAAATCACTTCTCAAAATCAAATAGTTTTGACCAATTAAATTACAATGAATAATAGTCAAGTTGAAATATTATGACACAACAAGTAAACTCACTGCATCTTGAAAACAATTAAATACAACCAGCAGGGTAACCATTGTGAGGGGAAAAATTAAGTTTGGAGCGGAGCTTCTTATGTTTTTCATTGTCTTCCTGATTTTGGTTTGTAATTATTTTCCCATTGCAGACATGTAACTTTTTTCACATTGTGATGGCCAAAATTGACATGTCGGGATCAATGAGGAAATTCTTAATGTTTTTAATTTAATGTGTGAAGGGCAAACAAACTGGACTTGAAATACATATTTTTAAGCTGAAAAACTTGTATAAATAGATTAGCTAATTTATTGATTGAACAGCGGATGTGGCCAGAGCCAATTGCTCTATCCACAAGGGATGTATGTAGGTTAGACACGTGCTAATCTTTTTCTCATGTTCAAAATCCCACTAACATGATATTTTATTCATTTCCATTTGATCCGTGTTTATATAAACCCATAAATTTTATAAATGTTCAGAGTTTGCCATTAAATTAAGACAACTATTTTTGATGATGTTGTTTTGCTGACGTTATAACTCAAAAACTTATTTACATGTGAAATTACTTTCTAATATAATTTATGATTATGATGTAATGTCATGTATAAAATACATTTACCAGCATCACGCATCGTCGATTTAAGACATGAAGTGATCAAGCCGTAAAAAAAATTGCATGAGACCACACTATGTGATATAAATTAAAAATTATGTATAAAAGTAACTAATTGGATTATTGTATTGTTTATTTCAGGAAATTCGTGAACTTTTATCAGAATGGGAAATTCAGTCTGTCACAATTCAGTCAGGAGCAGCACGAGTAGCCCTGTGTTCTCCAGAGGTACAAGCAATGTTCAAAAGCATACATTTTTTCCCTGATAAATGAAACACATTTGTCTCCTTCTGCAATAAAAAAATTATTATAAATTCATTTTACATTTGAAGATGCTGGAAGAATGGGATCGCAATGCGGTGTTTACGTTGAGAGGCCAACGTATAGCTATTGTACCTTCCCCCACAGAAATGCTACTTTGCATTGGGCGTCTTCCAATTAGCTATTCGGAGCAGCAATTTCACAACTTGGTGTCCATTTACGGGGAAGTTCGGAGATACTTTCTCATGATTAGTGAAAAAACAGGTAACTAGAGTTGGCGTCATTATTTTATTGCTAACTTTTCTCTTGCCATTTAAGCTTAAAATACATATGTACATACATACATACCCAGGTACTTATACGTATTATATTGTTCATTTATTCATGACGTACAGGCGAAAGCAAAGGATATGGCTTTGTGGAATACATCACAAAGGAGGCAGCACTCCAGGCAAAAAATGCATTGGACGGGAAACAGATTCTAGATTGCACTGCAGTATGCGATTGGCTTGACTCTAGTCATGTAACTGTGAGGTCCCTCCATTCCAAGTGCCTGTACATTGATCACTTGCCATCAAACTACCGTGACATGGGAGAGTTTCGTCGAATATTCAGTACCATCGTAAATCCACCTTATTGTCAGGTTTGTCACAAATGCGTTGCCATACTTTACGCATGCATGCATACTATGAAATGGATTGGAAAAAATGACTTCAAATATAAATTTTCTGTTTAGATTGCTCTGAGAAATGGATGTCCTCAAGACTGGGGTCTTGTTGAATTCATCGGTGAAGATGATGCGGAAAGGACACAAATGGCACTGGATGGATATCTGCTCCACGGTAATCGGATTCGAGTATCCTACTATATTCCAGGGGTCCGAGCCATTAATCTCTACTTGAAGCTTCTGAATGATGGGGTAAGCTTACATGCAACATAATGTATCACATACCCCCATTTTGTGAACACCTTATGTAAATTCGATGTGTACAATAACTGATTTGTTGTTGATCAGGGATCCAACAAAGGTAAAAGTGCTCTACTTCCAGACCCACCTGCCCCTGCTGTATTCCAACAACTTCAAAGTTTGGCTAAGCAGAACCCTGTTTGTAAGTATAAACTTTGTACATTGCACACATGAACGACTCAAAGGATTGGCATTGGAGTAACGCAAATTTTGATATTGTTATTTATAGTCGCACAGAATCTTCAGGCAATAATCATGCAGCAGATTCAAGATTTACAAAAAGGGAAGGGCGCTAATGGTGAGCAAGGCAAGAGACAGGCATATCATAAAGGACCACAAGTTCCTTATGGTTCATCACAATCCAATCAGACCAATTCTAACCTGATGAAAAATGCCCACCAAACTGCTTTGACTCTTCTTCTTGCTTCGCAAATTCAACAAAATGGGTCTCCATTAACACCTGCAGGAACGCCTGGAAGTGGACAAATGTCACCCAATTCTTCCAACGCTGCTACAAACTTGCAGAATCAACAATTACTGGCAGCTTTACAAGCAATGAGCAAGGGGAACACGGGATCAAGTGGTCATTCATCGCCCAACGTTGGGCAGAATGGAGGACTATGTAATGATCACTTTTTGAATGGAATTCCATCCATGAACAATGGACACAACTTGAGTACTCTACTTGGACTTGCATCAAGCAACAACATGACGGGAATGGGCCAATTGGACCAATCTCAAAATGGAGGCATACCTCACGGTTTCTTCCAAAACACCGGATTGCTAATGTCACCAGGGTCTTCAACAGGGAGTAACTGCAACTCCAACTCTCCAAAAGAAGATCAATGGGCATCTTTCAAGACCAACAAAAACTCTGGTTTCGGAAGCAATGGAATCCAAAAGGTATTTTCAATCATATACACGCATTATTTTATTTTTTTAGCATGTATGCATTTACACTCGATATAAGTAAGTAAGTATCATATTTCTTGGCATCATCAGAGCCCTCTGCTCCCCAGTCCATCCCGCCTAAGCTCGCCTGCTCTTGACGTGCCAATGGACACAGGAATGAATCCATCAAAATCTCCACCTGGGGATCCATTACAAGCTGTATGGTATTCACTATTTGGACAACCGTCATCACCAGAATCCCAGTCTGTGTCTGGTAACACAAGTCCACTATTTATGAAAACTCCAATGAATAATTCCAACAGTTCCGCTACAGCAAGGTCTGTGGACCAACTGTTTGGACTCAACCCAAATAACTCTCCACAACAAATCAGAAGCACACCACCTGGGTTTTGTGGACCTAATGGAAATAGAGGCATGAACGGAATGAATGGGGACTTCCAAGAAGCTCTTAACAATCTTTTGAGTAATCCTCAGAGTTTGTGTCACATTCTAGGAGGGAACACCATGACTGCTAACGATAACTCAAATGGTGCCAAGTCCCCAATACCTTTCGCCAACAACTCACACCAAGCACAATACCAACAGGGAATGCACAATGGGCTTTTGCAACAGAACGTTCCTCACCATCCAAATATGCAGCGTGGAACATCCATGTCCAGTGGTTTGGATCAAGGAGGCATGTCAAATGCTATTCTTGATTTGTTGATGCAGTCCATGAAAACTGACCAAGGACCTAACGATGGATACAATGGTTTAAAGCATAACACATGGAGTTCCGGAATGAGCACTCCACCTTCCCCAATCGGGAACAATCGTTCATTTCACAATGGACATAATAGTAATCACCATGGAGGTCCAACAATGCCCCAACGCAGCGGATCAAACGGCAGTAGCGAGATGAGCAGCTCAAGCCCCAGGTCCCCATCATATTCCCCATTCCCTCGTTCTTCAAATAAAGGTTTACTCGATTCGGGAAACGGGAATGTTTCCCCAACACCAACTCCATGGAGCAATCAGGTGTTGGGGAGTCCCCCCAATTCGGGGGGTTTTGGGAGTCCACACCATCTCCCAACCCACCATTCAGCCAATTTTCCAGGCTCCCAGACACGGAATATTTGGGGCAATCATTCCCTCAGCCCTGGAGCGAATTCTATGAATAACAACAACAACTTGATGGGACAGAAGCGAAAGGTCAATCATGAAACTGGTTTGGACTTGGAGGGCTACCTCCCGTCTTCAATGGGACTAAGCAATGGACCTCCTAATCTTGTCCTAGGAGCTGCTCCAGGCCACAATCCCCTGCAGCCACCAAACCTTTGTAACACTGGTGACCTTGCGAATACTCTCTCCAGTCATTATGCTGACACTTACTTTAAAAAGAAAAAGAAGAACTAAAAGGTAACTCGTACTGAGATGCAGAAAAAAACAAGGCTACATAAATACATAATATAGAAACCCCAGCATAATAACATATACCTATACTATATTATATATTGAGTTATAAACGTTGTAACATTCCACATATGGTAATATTTGTAGAGAGTATTTGTAATCATAGTCAAAATTTAATCCGAAAAGTAACCGCAGTATTTATGATTACTATCATTAGGTTTTTATTTAATAAGTTATAGAGCAATTACCACTTTAACTGCCTGAGTGAATTTTGTTCACTGTTTTGTAATATAACTATACATACTTTTAGTATTGAGTACTGACATTGAAGTCGATATGAGGTTTAGTTTATTCTTGAAATGAGCCCACTGATAATATTGAATGAATTGCTCATGGAATGAATAAGTTTGTAGTACGATTGACTGATTACCTTTTTTTAAAGAAATTAATATTTGTCAACATCTTCTCCTTGACTTTTTGTGGTCCTACAGATGCATGTTACTGTACACACACCTATTTGTAATATCAATCACTTTAGTATTCATTTTTCTTCCATCTTTTGAAAGGACTACACACTTGAGAAACAGATCTCGCTTCATTTTTCTAGAATAGCTGTTATACTTAACTTCCTCATTCTTACCGATTTTTTACAACGAAATGAGTAAAACGGAAAACTCTTCTATCTATTTCTCTCTCTCTCTCTCTCTGTGACCACAATAAAACAACAGCGTTACAAACAAAATAATTTAAAAGATACATACACACAATAATAATATCGCAACGCATAATATACAAACTAAATAGAGCTTTTTATTATTGAGAAGAGGACATTTTTATGTGATGATGCGGTTCAAGTATTTATCTTTTTCTAAATTTTCCTCGCAACTCAACTTTTCTATATTCTTTTTTTTTTTTTAACTATTTCAGAGTTTCGACTTGTGTATACTTGAATTTTAAAAAGAATCGATTCCTTCCAAAAAATGAATATAAATATTTATTTACAGTTTTTGTTTTCTTGTCGACTTTTCATCAAAACCTGAATTCTATATATATTGTATGATGGTCATCTTGTTCCCACTATTACAAAGCAAAAAAAATTTGACAGTTGTCACCGGTTGAAGTAACATTACCTTACAAAAAAGTACTTACAAAACTTATTATTTACGGAAAGCAACGCATCCAAGTTATTACTGATTACCTTTTAAATATAATAATGTATATGCACATATTTAAAGAATTTTAGGCTTAGGATACACAATACAAATATTAAATGATATTTAATGACACAAATCTAGTTAAAAGGAAATGTGTTATAGGAAATGCCGTTTTTAAATCCTGTACTTAACTCGTGTATAAGTTGGTATGAATGGCATAATATTATTATATTATATTATAGTACGTAGGGAGAATATCAAATGGGATGTCAGATGTCATGCGTTATGTGGGAGTGAAGTGCCCATCACAAAAGATGGAGCCCTTGAGTTTGCGAAAGGGAAGATATACATACAAAAACCGCAGCTTTATGAATTTAATGCTTCTGCATAGTAGAACGCATAAAAGGATATATAAAATTATAGAGATATAATCGGTATTAGTTTTAATTACTTGTTTATCGATGATGGATGATAAGGAATCAATGAAAGTAAGTGTAATATTATCCGTAAGTACTACATAAAATACATGCATAGCCATAAAATATATAATTTAGATTTCAATCTTGTCCATATTTTTTTGAAAGTCAAAGTTTACAATATTACACCTTAGTTGTAGGATATAGTAATTTTAAGACGTGTAACGATGCACACGTCCATAATATTTTATTATTACTACTGTCATTGTAGAGAGAGTTTTACTCCATTTTCACAGCATCATCATGTTAAACTGGCTTTAAAAAAATATATACTATCACAATTAACAATCAAGAATTAGTTTGGCATTTCCAAAGAGAACATACATAGCTACAATTATGTTTTCATTATGGTCAAAGGAATGCATACATATATAGTTTGGTAATCTTTTTTTTTGAATCTCCGCAGTAATAAATTACATTGAAAAAAATATAAGCTTCGCACATTCGCAACTATTTATTTATTTATTCGTATAGTTAAAGCATATACTATGTATAATGAATAATATATTATTTTAAAATACTACTAAACAGTAAGGTGCATATTATTCGTTAAGTATTATGATACTTTAAGATTGCTGCTTGTTTCGTTTGTACGTAGTTCGTAGTTAAAAAGCTTGGCCTGTGATGTTTAAAGTAATTGCGGCTTCAAAGGCAGAAAATAAAGACACATGATCATCGACATTTGTTGTCTTTTTAACTATTCCTTTGATTGACTTTTTCTTCAAACACGTAGAATTTACTTTTTAAATAGTTATTTGTGGCAATAAATGCTAACATTTTGAATTGTTGGTCACCCAAATATATATGTAGTATAATGGCACGCGTGAAATAGATTATATAGAATTATTGTAGAAATGATTAGTACTTATAAGCGTTCTCATAAGTATTTTTTTCCTCTAGCATATACATACATCCAATTACAATTTATTAAATTATTATCATTAATTATAATATTACTTGACTTATCTTTACTGGTGTCATTACTGACAATAATAGTATTAATATAGTCTCGTATTTTGCTACCAGAAAGGTGATCAACTTCAAGACACGCATGTGTACAACAACATGACAGCTACAAACAATTTGAAGATTGCTTCATCTTCAATTTTCAACAAAATCTCATCTCTGAATACATATATATAAATAGTCTGTTGTTGAAAACCTTTTTGGTGACTATGCAAAATATATATGCTGAATTCTGTTGGTGCTAGAAAACTTTATGAGCCTGTTCATGTCTTCAACCTTGCTTCATTTCATTATGGGGATTTGGGCGAACATGGAACAAGGGACAGACGAGTTTTTGTACAATGCCTCTTACTCAAGAGTTAATCGTATTATTATAATAATTGTTATTATTATTATTATTATTATTATTACTTATTTTGAATCTCCCCTTTTTTGATTGATTAAATCAATAGTAGACTATGTATTTTTCTATGTTTCAAATCTGTATTTTTTAGAACTGCAAACTTTTTTTTGTTTTTGAAACGCATCATACCAGTTAACTGAAACGAGACGTTACTCATTAATTTATTAAAAGAAATCTATTAGTAGACTAAATACGGCAAGATATTTTTATGGCAACTACATTATAAACATATAGATTGTACAACCATTTTATAATTTAAGGTTCTAAATCGAGTAATTATTTGTCTAATTATATACGTAATTCATATGCATACATACATACTTAGGTCTATTTATATTATTACATACACATAAATACATAGGTATCGCATATCGCTATTATCTTGACATAACTTTACATTTTTAATTTAACTCCCTCACCAATTAATGATGAATGAAATAGGATACATATACAATATATTATCCGGTTAAGACAGTTAAAGTTCTAATAACTAGTAAAATAATCGATACATACATAGGCCGTTGTATGAAGTTGTATTCCTACTTGATAAATTAGATAATCATTTATTTATATAAATCAATAACATAATTGAAACTTATTATTTACCAATACGCGTTAAATTCATAAATTGCGGTAAATATTGGGAAGGGTACTTTTTTATAGCAAGGTAAGTATGTATGCATGGGGAATATAGCTGTTCTTAAAATAATTATAATTTTACAATTTGGTAAAAAAAAAGAAGCCGTTATGTTTTTGAACAACGTAACGGTTGAGTCGAAAGTACCTTATAATTTATAATTATTCATTGCCTTTGTTGCCATTAGAGTAGCTGGCAGCAGCAAAAAATAATCCTATATTTATTTTCTAATGAATAACACTACAACCAAAAAAAATACACGAATTGTCCATCCTATTTCACACTTCCTTATGCAACTTCCAACTTTATAACATTTTTTTAAATAACAAAAACTTTTTCATGTTTTAGGATGGTTGGGGGTATTTAAGGGATTAAAATATTACAAAGCTACTTTATATACGTCTGCATCCTTTTCTTGTATAAATTGCATGTAATCTGTTATATTTGTATTTAAATATATATATAAATATATCAATTTGTAAAATATTTAATCAAGTTTTTGCAAGAAAAATACGTATCGTGTTGTATTTATGTAAGACAGGGATTGTATCCTTTGAACGGAACAGGCAGTGATAGATATAATATTATATAATTGATTGGTTAGTTCTGTGAGTTATCAGTGATTTTTTATGGTGCAATAGAGGACGAACTTGTGCGACTGTGGTGACGTTATTCTATTTTAAAACAAACAACAAACTTCCGGCACAAGCAGATAATATTTACTAATTACTATATATATTCTGTAATTTACTTTAATATCATGGTTCCAAATTTCAATACTACCACATATATAGCTACACTAACCGTAAAATACAATAATACAATATATAATATTGTGTGTAAACTATAATTAAGCCTAGATAATTGTTTGAATGGAAAAGGGGAATTTAGATGGGAATCAAACGTAGTTTAAATAACGTTAAGTTACTATATTTACAAAAATCAGCAATTTACCATTGTTGATAAAAGCGTTGACATTAGTACCTTGTTAAATTTAATCAATATCATGATGTTGTATTTGTCTGTTATTATTATTTTATTTCACCTCTTGCTTTTTATGTAACATTATGTTCATTCATAAAAGAAAAGTTTAATATAGCTAAGTATTTATTTATATTCGCTATGTGGGGTGAGGCAAAACTAAAATATTTTAAATACAAACATTTTATCTATCTCGTATTTAAATTTATTATAATGTGTAATATATGTAGTGTATAGTTGTGAAGTATGAGATGCAAATGTTGACCATTGTTGTTATTATGATTTATGTATGCGATTCAGGCAAATCCAAACAACATTCCAAATTTCCGTTTGAAAAAAATGAGTTTAATCACACTTCAATAATTATGTTTTCTTATTGTCAAAATCACATGCGAGTTACATATTGCTCTTTTTAAACTTAGCGGAGGTCAAATTGATAACCGACAAAAGTTTTAACGCAAGAACCACTTCCAGATGAGTTGACAAATCAGGGTAGCCCAATTGATTTAATAATTGCACAAAATAATAATAGAAACATCACACAACAGTTCACATACAAAAAAAATATATTAGTTATTATTATTATTGATTAACTACATACATTCAGGGTTGTAATAATACTGAATCGAGGATGTTATATGTGAATGTAAATAAAATATCCGGATACAGAATACAAATACAGTTAGTTTAATACTCAGCTACACCAATTCATCAGATTTGAATTGTGACCAAATTTTTATTCGAAACAAACTTATCGCAAACGATGTAAATTTTTGTCTGAAAAAAACTGACCATTTCGATTTACTGTAAAGCCTGTAATTTAAAAAAAAAGCTTGAATGAAAGATTGAGCAACTGAGAAGTTTGTAAATAATTCTATAATTGCGAAAAAAGATGGTAATGAGTAATTCAAGTACTTCTAATAATACTGGTACCGTCATTCTTAGATCCAAAGATTATCATGAAAATTATTATTATTGCAATAATTTTTAAAATGTATGCATGAAATGAAAGATATTTAATATGTATGAAAAAAATGAGAATATGAGCACCTACCTTCACATTCGTTTGTCACGTTGTAATGTTACTATTGTCGTGGAATTATTGTGGATGCCTAAAAGCGAGAGTTAATAAAAATGAGTTATGGAATAATTTCTAATTTTTATTGAGTGATTACAATAAAGATATTAATATCATAATATTTGCATGTAAGTAAATAACGAAGGAAATAATATTCAAAACTTAAGGGAGGTACATTATTTTAAAAAATATTTGGTATATTAATAAGTTATAGTTCTAAGTTATTTATTTATTATTATGATTAAATATATTGATGTTGTTGATAATTTACAGTTGTGATGATGAACTTTTTTTACTACTCCTTAAATTGTTTAATATTATTATTATTATTATTATTATTATTATATTACTTATTTATAAGGTAGCTGTGACAACGGTAACCTACACGAAACTATCAACATTTTTTAAAGACAAATCAACTCATCTTATCTGCCAATAGTCTTCTTTGATATTTGTTTGCTGAGAATTGTGTGAAAAATTAGCAATTCATAAAAAGGCATTGCGTTTTTTCTGTCAATATTACTGTAGTTTGTGTCGTACTATTTAAAAAAATATCATAAATTCAATTTACTTTTTTATTTATTCAACAAATGTTTCAAAAATCGTTTCATAATTCTTAACATTCTTGCAGAATTTCCAGCTCTTTTGATTTGCGTTTCGTTAAAGCTATGCCCGCATTTTCTTTTTTAGCGAAAGATTTTTTTTCAAACGTATTGAAAGCTTCCTAGTTTATTTTGTCTTCATTCCTGAGGAATTCACGACTATTTTTACTTTATATGGATCCTATACTTCATTATGCAATGAGTTTTTTTTAAATACGTAAATTATTTCCTTTCATTTAATAGACTTGTTCGGATTTGAAGTCAGAATATATTATTATACATATAATAAGACGAGTAGGATGTCCAGTTTCATTCCTTTATTTCAATTTCCATCTATTAATGATTTTAGAGCAACCATTATATTTAAGTACAAGTTAAAAAGGTACCATTGCCACTTGCCACGTTTCTCGACATCAGTATTTTTTGACGAGTTATTTCGTGTATTCATGCTATTCTATTTTCAATCCAATTTTACAATAATAATATGCTGTATTTCATGTATTCGATGGAGGATGCTCCTGTAATGTAAACGTTGATTGGATATAATGGTTGAATTTTGTAACTACGTGTCTAACAATTATCTTGAAAAACTGAAACTGAACAGCTACATACTTAATTACTTTAAAAAAAGTTCTCTGTTACTTACATATGTTGGTTTTATTCAGTGTATTTTATTAAATTATCTAAGTAATAAAATTACAATCGTACGTTGAAAAAAATACACATTATAGTATTTACTTTATTTTCACGCCTTCTTACTCATGGGAATATTCATTCATGCAGAAAAATGCTTTCATAAACAGAAATAAAAATTTTAACAAATTATTATAAAATAAAATTAAATCTTTCGTTTAATACATCAAATCCGTTACATGCTATCAATTCAACTGTTTGTACATACCTTACAATCCGATGGAGCGTAGAATCATTATTAAGAATACTACGCCACAACGAGGACAGATTCCTCGCAGAAGGTAAGTCTATGGTAATGATAAGCATCATAGCAATATATAACCTCATAATATCATATAGCTGCAGTCTATGTTCATGTAAAAATTGAATACAATGTCCACCAAAACCAGGAAGCTTTTATCACGACGCTGTTGAAAATGTTTGTGCCATTATGTATGGAAGATATTCGTATTTTTATTATTAGTCTTTATGTCAAACTCAATTCATACTAATAGTATGTACAACAAAAGAGTTCAATCGGTAGGAATATCGCTTCTCCTAAAAATTTACCCCCTATTCCCGATTTTCTGCCCCGCTTCTTGCAATTGGGCCAGTTGGGAGACTATGATCTTTATCACGAGCATACACTGAATTGGACCAAAAGTGGTTGAAAATGAGTTTATGAAACATCAGAACTGTTAAGGATTCAGCCATAGATATCGTTAACCAAACAATTATTTTAAAATTGGTTAATATGCACATCACTAGATCTATTATTATTATGATTTATGCATCCCTTCACATTATGCATTTAAGAAAGCAATGGTATAATACATTACTTTGACGCTGCCAATACATGAATGCATTCTTAGGGATACGTATGTCAAAGTGAAGTTTATACTTGACAAATGTAGAGTTATGCGCACAAAACATTACCACTCATAGAAAATTTAAAAAAAGAAAGGCAATGTTGTTGGCATTGAATAAAGCTATGATGTATGTCGATGACAAGGTTAAAAACTTTTTATTCCCTGACGAAAACGAGCTTTTGGTGTTTTAACTAACAACAAACAAACTTAAATAACAATACATAACTACAAGACTACCAAATACTGGTGGTAAAGTTAACATTATAAAACACGAGAGTACTAACAACGAAACACAAATATATGCACCTTTTAAGACTAGTTAGCAAACTTTTTCGACGTTTTCTGTAGCAACATGTTGCATAACCAACATATCTTACATAATATATTACATACATAATAATTACTTAACAATACGTAGTGTTGATCCATATTTTTTCAAATGAGATCCAACTTATTTGAATAGCGGTTCATAACTGGCGAATGTTTATGATGTTACATTAACTTCTCATTTTAAACAATTTAGCTTGCAAAATATGGAATATTTGTTTTATAGCAGTAATGCTGCTCAATTAAGAAGTTTATGTCTGAAACCCTTCAGGATTCGTTAGCCTAATGTTTGAACTGCTTTCTACGAAGTACTTTGGAAAGAGTTGAAAGAAGTATTCGTGTATTAGCATATTTTAAAAGATTTTTTATACATAAACTTCCATTACACAAGGCAATAGGAAATATTGTTCACGTTTACATTTTGGAATTTAGTAATTAGAAAACATAAAATATACACTTTATCGTATTATACAAAATCTATATATTAGTGCACCAACAACGACTAAATCGCCTTGTTCCATAGTGATTTTTCGTATCATAAATATTTAAAATAATAAGAACATTCCGAAAAATCAAATGTATCGTCACTAGGATTTTGGTTGGGTATTATTATTAGCATTTATGAAGACTTACTGCTAATTTTGTTACGTTACACGATGAAGCCGACTTCAAACCTTTTCCTCATAATCCGCATCGTAACCTGAGAGCAACTTCTCTTCAGACTCAACATCAGTCTTGTTTCTGAGTTCAATCGAATCAATTACAGAGTTTAGTTTTGGATTGGAAAAATGCATGTTATGTGAAATTTTGCAGGAAGTTAATGAAACTCACGTGGGTAGGATTTTTCGACGCTGAAAATCCTTTTCCATGTCCATCTGCTGAACCTTTGTGTAAGCACCACTACCAAGCAATACTATCCAATTTGATGCCCACCAAGCTGTTGACTTGACATCATGGTACATCCATACGGCAATTACCGTTTGAACACAAGCCTTAGCGGTTCCAGATATGTTGTGCGTTAAGGCTGAAGTAACCTGATATGCAATATTCAAAAAATGATATATTAAGTTCGTCAGATTCTGGCGAAGCATAGGTTCTTCATTCCTTAGATACACTTGCCTTTATCTGTAATCCAGTGATTGATCCTATGCTGATTCCGCAAATTCCTCCAACTACCATAAGAGCCCAAAAATGAGGTTCTTGTAATTGAGAAACAAAAATTATGTTTGGTAGCTCGTGGAAAATGAACATCAATGGAATAAACAGTATGCTGGCGTTGAAATTATTGTAAAGGGTTAAAGTCCAAACAGAGTTGTCAATGGTTGGCAAGACCTTTTTTGTGTAGATGGCATTCAAAGACACAAAACAAGATGAAAGGATTCCGAATACGATTCCGGAGAAGGTTATTCCACCTATTTGAATAAAAATACAATATTAAGACTCAGCTGTAGCAAAAACATAAACAAATCATAAGGTTGTAATTATTATTCTACTTAAAACCTACCAGATAATCCTTCTTGGTCCACTCCAATAAAATATCCAGCCGTGATGAGAATACAACACCAAATGGCACGATGAGACACCGACGAACCTACCGCAAAAATCAAAGATTTACCATTTATATTATTCAACTAAATGAGAGTACATTAAATTAAACAATACGTAAAATAGGCCACGACACTTACGCAGAATGAGGAAAGTAAATGCAACATTTGTGACCGTTGTTAGTGAGCGCGCCAAGTAGTAGAAAGCGACACCAACATTTTGCAGGCACAAGTTGTTGAATGTTATCATTGCCACAAAAACAATAGACAGAGGCAAAGTCTACAATAAACATTTTTAGAATTTACTGACACAATTACGCCTTGTCTAAAATACATTTTCTACAAAATATTTTACCTTAAGTGCGCTCTTTAGATTCAGTTTTATATCAGGAAAATCGATACCCGCCACCACAGAAAGACATCTACGACACTTGCAAAGTATCAGGCAGGCGAAAAAAGTGAAAACGCATTGAAACCAGGTTACAAACATTGGACCATCAAAGTCCTGCTGCTGACTCAGGAGCGATTTATTCACAAACACAGTTCCGATTGAAATCACCCTTCAAACAAAACCACACATGCGTTATTGTTATATACTACTTGCACAATAACTACACAAAAAACTTAAACTTACCAATAGGCTGCCACAACTGAAGCAATATACATGTACTCCCGGCACAGGGCACTATCCCTGTCCTTTTTAGCCCGACGCATTGCCATCTTTCACCGATTTGATAGTAGTAACTATACAAGTACTCAATGTCGCCCAGTTAAGTTCCAAAAACATGCAAACTCGTCAATAATGTACCCTCTCAAATATCCGTTGTAGAGGAGTGAACCATCTATTAGTGAGAATATTTGTTTGTATTAGTCAAAAATCTAAAAATAAAACGTACGATATTCTACTTAGTTCCAAATTCAATTCACAACGACAAAATACATTTTCAATCATTAGCAATAGCACATAATAGTACCGAATCTCAATTTTATTTGGTCAGAATATAGAAATTTAGACTGCAGTTATAACCCAGGTAAGTAAAACAACTTCTGCATCCAATTTACCAGTTGTTTGAAACTTTAAAAGGTGGGAAAAATTAACGTGACATGTAGTTCTAAACCATTGAATTAGTAAGCTATCTAAAAGAACAAGGAACATACGAATAAAACCAAAGGAGTACAATGGCTCATTATGCCAGTAAAACTAGTTACAAAATGGCAAAACACCTCAATTCAAACGAAATCTAAAATCTAATACACAAGCAGCCAATCGCTAATCTCCACCGACACATGTTTTCTGAGTGAGTTGTCAGTTTTTATACTTCTCAGCCTAGTAAAACAAATTCAATACAAACACAGGTGACAGATTGTTTGTAGAAAACGAAGGAGTCGACATTTGCAGTAAGAGCTCGTGCGCCAAAAAAATAAAGTCATAAAAAACAAATTTACAACCTATACAAAAAGTAATGTTACTACCAAAACCGTACAATAATAGCTCATACAACAAAACCTGTCCCTATGTTTATTTTTTTTAATTTATGAGACACGTCAGTTGGAGAACAAGCTCTTTTATCGCGCTTCCATTCCTTTTATTCGTATGATAACTGATTGAATGAAAATTGGATGGCACAACTCACATATTTGCCGTTATTTAACAAGCGGCAAACAACTCACAGTTGGCTCATGTATAGGCATGCATGTATGCAGAAAAATAGCTTGCAAAAGTACTTACAATTTTGTTAATGGTAAAACTGAATTACTTTTCACAGGATACCGTGAAGGCTAATGGAGACAGATAGTAATATTCGACGAAGCAATTATCAATTAGATCTCCTCACGGACGCGGACAGAAGAACACAACGCAGCAAGCACACGGCAAATTCTTCAGTTCTCAAACAAAAACAAAAACCACACGATCATCTGTTTAACAACAACCAACAAAACCAACTGGAGCACAAAACTTGACGTAATAATGACGTGTTGGTTTCTATGCTATTTCCTTAAAACTTTTGGTTCGTCAAATAACGGTATACAGATTCTGTTTGGGTTTCAAAAATACATAAAAAGGCAACAATTTAAAAAAAAGTTTTACTTGTAAATGAATGTTCAAGCAAGTATTAATATCAGCAGCTGCAGTGAGAAGGGAAACACGGCACGGAGAGGAATATCCACCAGCAAGCACTGTCAGAAAAGCCAAAAGCCTCTCCAAGCAAATTCCAAACAACGGAACGGGGCAATGGTGGCTGAACCTCTACACAGCAACCGGCAGACATGTATCCATTTTCAGCAACCGTCTAATAACCGTCCCACCAGCGACCCCTTGAAAATAATTACATATGGATACACCGTCTGTATCCAGGATAATTCGAATAAATAGTTTCGAATTTTGAGCTTTTGCAACCATTGGGTGGAAACCTATTACAATCCCCTTCAGGTTGCGACAGCATCCAAGTTGTAGCCCCATGCTGTCGCACGAAAATTACATTATAATTTTGTATATTGTCGCCTTTAAAAATAAAAATACATGAATAGGTGCACCCTGTTGCAAAACTTATGCTCCGCATAATACCACTAATACTAATTGCATAACACTAACTACTACTAATGGCAAGTTGTAAGTGGTGTAATGCTGTCGCAAAGGGTGCACCATTGTATGTATTTTTAATGCAACTATATAGGAACAACCTGTTTTGGGACATACAATAATGTTAATGCTGTCGCAACTTGAAGGGTATAATCCGACCGGAGGCCTGCCTGACTGTATGTCTGTTCGTTTCCACCGGAACTCAAAAAACGGTTTCGATTTTTGAACTTCTGTTAGCAGTTCCAATATGCATCGTTTCAACAGTTTTATTGATTGCTTGTGGTTAGTCGGTTAGAATAATATGATACGTTACGCTTATGCTAGATGTAGGTTGGGTTTCATGAAAGATAGATCGTCACTGTGGTAAGGCAAAGTAAAATAAAGTTTAAATTGTGCTCCCGCTTCCCGCTTAAATCACGTTGAAAGCTCCTACCGCCTAACCAACCGTTTTCATTATAAAATAAACCTAGTAAAGATGTATATACGAGCATCAATAACTCATATTCCATATTTCTGAAATTTTTGAGTTATTTTGAAGGTGCAGAAATTATTATCAGAGTTGTTAGGTACACATAATGTAACACTGTGAACGAATACATATGTATATAAATAAATAAATATTTATATAAAGCCACATATGATCAACCGAGGTAATATATAACTCGCAAATCTTTGATGCTCGTAAAAATTGTCGTAAATAGGGTTTGTCGTACTGACGGTTGCTAGAACGTTGGTTGCTGGGGTGATCGTAACCGGTTGCTTGGGTAACTGCACCATTAAGTGCAAGCAGTAGCGTGGACTGTATTAAACGCAGAATACAACCTACACACTTGTATAATTGCTTGCTGCTCCACTCCGTCTGCTCTTCGTTGTTTCATACCTGTGCACTATCAAACCTCATTGCATGCCGCATGGAATGCAACCATTTCCTGTGTCTTGGTTTCAATTTGACATTTTGCAAAGAGTAAAATTAATGAAACCCAAAATATATCATAGTTGTGAACATTTGCTGATCACGATTGTCAATGTTTACTCATGAAATATACAAATGGCATCACATGGCATTTAATATTTTCCTCATGACGACACACAAGGTCATTGTTGTACATAGTGTTAGGAGTACGCATGAAATCGTGTGAGGTAACCTCACTGAGGTTCCGTATGACAATATGACTTTGCCACTAGTACGTGGTTCCCTAAAGTTTAAAAACAATCGATAATGCTTCGAACAACAAGTGCATTTGAATCCACAAGAACCTCCAATTACATCCTTGCTTTAAAAAATGCGAATTTTCTTATGCAAATTTTTCTATTTTTTGTCTTTTTAGTTGCATGTTTTAAGGTCCGATGAATTTAATTTGTGATGGTTAAATTATTTGCGGGTTACGTTTGCGATCAATTTTCCCATTCTGACAACTTGTACTTTTATTGTCTTATGTCTTGTCTTGTCTTATTGTACTTTTTGTCTTGATTAATAGTTTTAGGCTACCATATTATCAAAATAGTCATTAATTAATCACAATTATAATTTTTCACTGCAGACTTCCATTTATTTATATGAGTCTGATTTGCTTCGGATTTTCCGTTACCCTTTCCAGAACCCTCAATAAAGGTTCACTGTTTCGCCGGAAATCAGAAGAACGAATATAAATCCAGTTTACATTAATATTATAATATACGGCCAAACCTTAGAAGATATTATGTGTATTATCATGAACTTGAGTTTTCTTTGTTCATTTGTTGTTCAAGTTTAATGAACATTATCGAATGTTATTGCTAAAATTAGAATCTTTTATATTTCCTCATGAAGTTTGTTATTTTCTATAACGCATAACGACTGGAATAAGCTTGAATATGGCATGGATGTACAAATTGTAAGACAACTATTGATGTTAATTAAAAAATATGCCAACGTGTCATGCTAAAAAAGTTAAATTGAAATCATGGACTATAAGAAGATAAATTTTGAATTGGAGTGATCAAATCTTGAAATTTGTCTTTTTGTTTTTTTGTTCCCCTGAAAATTTTACTTATACGGCTTAGCTGATTCATTGTCATTGTGCATAATGCCTCACGAATGTTTGGCTTAGCTGATCATTGATCATCAAGTAAGAGCCGAAGTGACTTGGCTGGTTTGGTTGCTAACATAATTTTTTTTGTGATATATGCTGCGTTGGTTTGGTGCTCTCTGACGTTTGTTGGATTGAGTGTGGCCCACAATACCATGTGACTGACGAGTGAATGAATCATCTGTTAGTCTGGCACATGCACACCACCGGTGTCGAAGTGTTTTGTTTTATTTGTGGTTCACCCAATTTAAAATTAAATCATGTTATTGATTGTATTTTTTCAATTTAATTAATGTCATACGTTGTTTTCGTTTCTAGGTTGGTTTAGGCATTTGTTGTATTGCATTGAATTGCACCATGACAGATTGGTTGTTAGGAAAATCTGCAACCCAGTGGGTTAATGAAATCTGTGTAAAGCAGTTAACACAAGCCAAATGGGATAGTCGGGAAGCAACCCCGGGACAACAACCTCCAACATTTATGTCTAGCTGTACAATACTTTACGTTGACAAAACTCTTAGAGGTATTTGTTCTGTTAATATTTTGTGATTCATTATTTATTGTATGTAATGTTACATTGATTTCTATCTACAGCTGAGGGAACAGGGAAGACTAAAAAGTCGGCACAACAGGAAGCTGCTTTGGAAATGCTAAATATTTTAGGGATGACGCCCGCCACTTTAATGCAACTAAATTCAGTTAAAAGCAAATCTTCCTCTAACAACGGTTCTTGTAACCAACTAGGCTCCTCATCCGTGGGCGAAGGAGTACTCGGTAATGATGGTGATGTCACAGATACTGATGACGTAGAGGCACACTCTCATTCTAATCCGATTGGCGAACTTTTGGCTATTTGTGATCAACTGGAGTTCCAAAACCCGCAATATGAGGTGATTATAACAAAATAAGTGAGACTGGGCAATCGTCTTGACTATGGTTTATTGGAACATGTTCTGCGATTGTTATTACTTTACTTTTAGGATGTGCTCATGGAGGGTCCTCCTCATAGAAGAATATTTACTGTAAGCTGTGCCATTAAAGAGATGAACATTGTATTTAGAGGCCGTCGTCATACGAAAAAATTTTGCAAGAAAATTGCCGCTTATAGAGCTCTAAGGGAAATAAATGCACGAGGATGTACTTACATTCGTCACACAGAGAGTGGAAGAAAGGATGGTGCTGAATCGTCGACTGATTCCGGCAATTCTAGTACTGCTGCTTGCTCCATTGATCTTAGCGTAAGATGATTTTAGAATTATTTTTGCGTGCTCTTTACTTTGGTCACCGTAGTTACTTCCAATTTACGGTAATTTATTAATACTCTTACAGGATATCATCTTAGGATTAGATGACGCAGTAAACTGCGCTATTTCGAATCAAGGTCATACATGCGACGATATTAGAATTCTAAAAGGGCGCCGGACATATTGTACTGACGATTCTCAAGAGTGTCTCCAATTCTGTAAGGATTACCCGCACGCGTTTGCTCATTTAAAAAAATGCGAAGCTTTAGACAAAATTCTGGTAAGAATTATTCATGTGGTACATGCATTTATTTAATTTATGAGTTATAAGAAAAGACAGTTTAATTCGCATTGATTGGTGACAATACTTATGTTACAGAAAACGGATAACATTGACACTTTTTCCGAGGGGCCACTGGTACTGCTTCAAGAAATATCCCGTGAAATCGGAATACAAGTAAAAATGGTCAATGTTAAAGCAAATGTGCATCCGAATCATCCACAAATTAAACTCCTTGAGCTAAATTTTCCATTTGACTTCAAATATCCGGTGCCAAAGAAAGCGGTGGTTTACGGGCGTGGGTTGACAGATCAAGAGGCACGAGTAAATGCATACAAAGATGCCCTCCAATTTCTGCGAAGTCAATTCATCTTCGAATATGAATTAGGTGATTAGGCTGAATGCTGAGTGATCCTTCCTCATCGTGCAAAGAAATATATTGTTAATTTGTTATGTAAAATGACTGTGACATGTATTTCAGTCTGACTTATAAATAAATATGGTGCAATTAATATCATTGCTAGTTATTATGTTATTTATATTATTTATATAATTACGGTGCCCTTCTGCAAGTGTTTCTTCGAGGTTACACTGCATGAAACTCAAAACAAGTTTTTATTAGTATTACTAAAAATCTTAGATTTCCCATGTCAATAATGATGTTGTGATATATTTGCTAGTTACCGTGAAGTCATGTAATTAAGTCATATGTAGTTATGAATTTTATACTTTAAGGTATTCTATTGTATATGTACTATTTTTTGCCCTTATGAAAATAATTAAAATCAGAGATTACAGTATATAATAATTGGAACTATTTTTAATAAAAATTGTACTTAATGCAGTTGAAACAAAGTAATTTTGAACAACTAATTATACAAACTCATACAATTTTTTAAATCATTATCAACCGATAGCGGTAATAGAGACAGTAAAAACAGCTTACTTTCAAGCACAACCGTAATCCCAAATACGTTTGGTACTTGTTTCCCTTCTGCATCATCTTTAGAGTGACACGTGACACGCCTCAGAAAAACCTAGTACATCCTGGTATCCTCGTTCGGTGTACGAGAATTTTTGGTCGCCAATTTTTTAACGTTGCTTATCCACACGGAAGATTTTTTTCATATACTTATCACATTTACTGTACGGAAAAATTAGATGCACATTAATTAACAATACAATATTCGTACACCAACGTATCTACATGCCCACAGTCCATAAAACGGAACTAATACAACAAAATTCAAAAATTATCAACACTTTTAAGCATTAAATAAAACATTATTACAGTTCTAACATATATCTTCATCCTACATTCTTTCCTGAAGCCTAAAAAATGTCCATAAAGCTGTAATCAATTAACAGAAATTCAGGCTTGTGGGTAAAATACGTATTTAAAATACATTTTAGCACTTGAGCGCTCTTTTCTTGGGATTACGGAAAATAAATGGCGGTGCCAATTTCTCGGCTGCTAAAATATGGTAGGCAAAAAATGGCAAGGCTTTTATATGGTAGGTATTTTATATGGTGTGACCATTTTCTGGGCGGTATTTTAAATGGTGGGACCATTTTCTGGTAGGTATTTTATATGGTGTAACCATTTTCGGGTAGGTATTTTAAATGGTGAATCCGTTTTCTGGCAGTAAAATTACATGGTCAAAAACTCGTAGCATTTATTACTCCGATACCCAGTGCCAATTTGACCAGATATGTGATTTCTGGTGTTAGAGAAAATGTGGATAGTTCTAAAAGGAACGCAGCTTTAAGTAGAGGCTTTGATATTGCTGCGTGGGATGATTTTACATATTGATAGAAACTGATTTTTTTGGCTAAACTGCGATGTCTGGTTTTGTATGCCTAGTTTTATGTTTAAAAAGTGATTAGATTGTGTACATTTATGTAAGCATATCTTGTGCATGGATAATTTGTATTTTTTTAGTAAGCGTTGTGGAATTATAAACACAATATAAAATACAACACTTTGTTTAAAAAAATTGTACATTCATCAATTTTATTTTAGAAAAAACTATTTAGTATAAAGTTATACAAACGAGTTTAGCGAATCGTAACATATATGTATTACCATAATTACATGAAACATGGTGTGACAGTGTCTGATGACCAAATGTTATGCTACTAACTAGTTACAAAAGAATGATTTGAAAGTATTTATATAGTATTCGCTGGAACCAGATTTTCCTCGACTTTTAAATTTTTCTTGTCCTTGACTTTAGCCTTTCCATCATGTTTCACCTCCCTTTCCCCCTTTTTCGGATACGATCTAGTTTTGAGCAATTAATGCTTGCATACGAACACACATTTTCCTTGTCGTCCCAGAGGCAGATTGGGTGCGTTGTGAGAAGTTGGCGTTTCTTATCATCGTCCCGGAAACGTTCCATGCATACAACAGGAAGTTCCTACGAGCTTCCTACATAGTTATAGGATTAAATACAGAAAATAAGTTGCATTAAATCCAGAGTTTGTTATCTACGGGGGTCTGAGATAAAAGATGAAGATACTTTGTCATTTAGAAAAAGATAATAGATATAGATATTATTTGTCTTGAGCTCAAGATA
>JAHZNC010007140.1:0-19620 GCA_027744095.1 Zhuqinia jingwanae | reverse complement strand
TATTACAATGAATTTTTTTTACAAAAGCGATAGAGTCGTGCGATTTTTTTTTCATCTGTATAACAACATGAAGAAGAATGACTGGTGAGTCAATTAAATCTGGATAATTTGCTGAAGTTTGCGTTGCGTCTTCGTTTAGAATAAAAAATATAAACCATCATCTTGTCCTGGTTTGTTTGATTTTTGGTGTCGCCTCTCTTCTTCTTGTGTTTCTTGCCGCACGTATAGATGTTTCATTTTTGTTCTTTTTTTGTACTAGAAATCATATATCCCTAAATTTCTTATTATCTCATCCAAAGATCATCTTCTAAATTCTAACAAAATGAAATCGCTGTTCAATAAACAAAAGTAAAGTTTTTTTCGGTTTGGTACCCCAACGTTCAAAGACAAATAAAAAAAACCCTCCTGACGATTCGATCCTCCTCATCATATCATATAACCATGACAAAAAGTCAACAAACTATATATACCCTTCTCTGATCAAAGGAGAAAAAATATGTTTCATTTGTTTTTGTTTGAAGGCAATTTTACTCAAAAGAATCACAAATTTTCAATTTGCGGTTTTTCCCTTCGTGATATCAAAAACCGATGGCAATAAACTGTCAAAAACTTTTTTTTGGAAGTCTTGCTCATTTTTCACTTCACAGAAACCGGACGTAATCTCTTGAATCAATTGCATATAGAGATTTTCACTAATAATATGAGTAAATACAAGGTACACAAATAAGAATGACCTTTCCCACTAATTCTCTGATGATCATGACAATGCCAAATATGGTCGTATCAAATGTAAAGAAAAAAAAATATATTGTAGTTCAATTCAACAATGTCAAATTATATCCCTCCCGCATCGTTTTTGTTTTCAATGGAGACAATGGTAGTTGACACCTCTTCATATATTTATACTTATTTATTGACACTGCCACCTCGGCATCTCAGAAGAAGGAATGAATGGGATGTACCAGACAAGGTTACCGGATATACATACATACATATACAAAACATGCACGTTGTCAATTTAAAAGATAATAATGATATGCATAATAATAATTACACGCGTGTCTGTCTAGTCAAGTGCAGTACTTGATTATAATAAGCGCCAAATTTTCCACCCAGTTTTTTTCCCAAAAAAAAATTCGCCAGAGACGTGTGTAAAAATGTAGAGCAATTTATACATTCATACATACTCAATAAATCCATACATCATCCATTTCCCATCAACCAATTTTTATCCATGATGATGATGACATTATAATTGTAACAATTATAACTATGTAAATACATTTTGCCCTACATATATATTATATATGAAGTACTTCCAAAACAAGTGATCTGGGATCTTAATAATGAAGATAAAAAAGAAGGTGGAAAAAACAATGTAACTTTTTAAGAGGGTCCCTGCCCACCGCCTCCATATTAATTCCGAAATGATGATGATGATGGTGATGTATAATGGCGGCAACTGACAACAATACTTGCGGCAAGTCAGCATAGATTACATATAGCCCAGCCACAGCAGCAGCACAATGACTTTTAAATGCATAAAACATACAGCAAAAGTAAGTGCATGCACAGAATTAAAGTAAAGTGCTAGCCGTATAGATTTGATTTTTGTTGCATTGCATATTTTGTTGTCGTGGTCGTCATGGCGTTTGTTGTTGCTGTTGTTTGTTTGATTATAATTTTGGCATGGTTTTCTACACAGTGCCAATCTATGTACCAAAAAAAGTAATGTGCTATCTATATGCTTTTTGGTTGCGATAGTGGTGATCCCAAAAGCATCCATTTTCTTCAAGTGGCCTTGTCAAATTATTCATTTTTTAAGGTTGTCTTGCTCGCTGGCGTACTATGTGTGTGTGTGTGTGTGTGTGTGTTAGGTTGTAAGTAGGAATCCTATTGAAAGTGATGACCACGTTTTACAATAAACAATGTATCACTACTATATAGTCAAGTAATAATAGCGCAACGCTCCTATAGTTTCACATTATTAAATATACCTATTTTATAATATTTTAGTTAATTCTATCACCGTTGTGCACACACAGGATAGCTTGCGAAATGTCATGACAACGATGCCAGGGAGGCATACAGGTGGTGGTTTGCACAAATCCACAGACACACACACACACACACACACATCATGACACAGTTACTTCTTAAAATATTTTAACGGAGGAGAGAGTTATCATCATCCTCTTACAATTAGCTTTTGTCTTGCTCATACCAATATCATACCAACATACCTACTTGCATACCTATACCATGCCTACTTTTTAGCATGCTACTGCTTCTGCGTAGGAAACAACACAAAGTTGACGATGATTATGACAATGACGACAAACGTTGTTAGTCGTTGTATGTCGTGTCATGACATACAGCCAAAAACGATCAAAAAGACAAGGGCTACGTATTATCCATTTAAATGTTTTGGATACATCTTATAAGACTCATATATTTTTTTTCTAGGAGGATCCACAAAAGATCAAGTTAACAATGCATTAATAAAATGGCACTAGGTACACAAGTCACAAGTGAAAAAAACAACAACTTTTGCGTGGGTAGATCCTCATTCTCATCATCATTCATAATACAAAAGAAGATTATCAAACAAAAAATATTTTGAGCAGTGCAGAGAGCAGCAGGTCCTCTGTGTCCACATGTTTTGTTTGTTTGATTCTACCTACCCATGATAATAATAATAATGTTAATAAGTTGCTGCGTCTTCCTTCATGATTATGATAACACGACAACGGCAGCAATGATGATGATGATGATGATGACGAGAAGTAGTCGCAAATGTCAGGACATGCTAAAAAAATAATTCTGCTGCCGTGACACAGTATATTTGATTTGTTGGCCGCAATCACTTGATTTTCTTTGTATTAATATGAACTTGCATTTTTGTTATGTAAAATGGAATGGAATAATATAAAATCTTCATCATCTTCTTAACATTTTTTTCTAATTTATTCCACTTTACTTCCACACCAAATGCACCATCAAGATCATGCATGCATAGGTACATATTATATATTGTACGACATGTGAACACAGTTTATACTTAAATAAATAAATAGCCCAAAGGATAGTAACAACAAAACTTTTAAAAAACAAATTAATTTTTCTGTGTTTTACTATTTTTATAAAATATTGAGATAATTTGTTAGACACGGTGCGGCGGCGGTCCTTTTGTTGTTTGCATACAAATTAGATTTTTCTGAATTGAGCAAATAGATTATTACCATTTTACATTGTTTTTGATGTACTTGCAACACGGCAAACTTGGGCACGATATTGGGAATTTGGAATCAATACACATACACACAAAACACACATATCATCTATAATAAGAGGTAATATATTTTTGCTTGTAAATATCACATAATTTCCAATCAAACAGTCAATGTGAAGACGAGCATAGAGGTCAAGTTGGTCCCGAACAAACATAAAACTTTTGTGATGATCATGATGATATGATATGGTATCGCTTCATATTTACATGAATGTTAAGTGCTGCTGTTGATAATGACATTGCCGTTGCGTTTTGTATTGTGTTTAGGTTTTTTTTCATGAATTGAATGTACACATTATTTATTCATCAGATATAATAATAACCATATGCATGTTTTTTAGGTATCCAGACTATTTCCCATTGTTTCCTACTGTACGTGTATATACGTACCTACTTATTTCTTGAAGGATATTATAGCAAAAGAATTATTTTAATATCATGTTATCATTTTCATCCACCTCATCATCATGGAACCCAGAAAAACACGATGATGATCACTTACATCATGATCGTCATCAAGATCATGTTCTTCTAAACGACAGATTTCCACCTGAGATGCTAAAATTCATATACATTTCCACCTGGCGATGCAATGATGTTGATGAGGTGATACCTGCAAAAATTTATATATTTATATACATAATGTATGCAAAGCTACTCAAGAAATTCCTACTGAATTACATGCATAATTTTATTTTAGCATTGGATGCGATATGAAAATAATATGATGGATAGACTGGCATTTTTTGGAGACAGATAAATAATAATAGTAAAAAGAAGCTCTCGTCAAGTTGACTCCCATTAAATATTATTATATTATGAATGATGCAGAAGAGGATGATCATCATCTTCTTATTCTTTTAGCTTTATTTTTTTTGTGTGTGTATATTTATATCGCATTGTTTAGAGACGACGTAATAATAGAGTTGGAAAAATGTGTTATCTTTGCATCAATGTCACGAGGAAAATATCAAGAGTTTTTGAATGAAGGATGCACATTTCCATATACACTCACACATGTGTATCTGCATGAATTACAGTACATAAGTACACAATTGCCTCTTTTGCATTTCTTTTATTATCATTTTGAGTAAAGATGAAGGAGATGATGATGAATTTGATGATAGCAGACTTTACAATAAAACGCGTACACTTACACAAGTTGGCAGTTTTGCATATTTGCGTGTTTACATAATACACACAGGTAAACAGATTGACAGGTGCGTTTTCGCAATAATGATAATTTTACGTTGATGAGTACTTGTGCACTGTGTGTACATAAATACTTTATGCACGCGGAACAAATTCCAGGGAGACAACTATTGAAAAGGTAAAAAAAGGTTATTTTTAGATTTGTTGGTGGGACGATAAAAATCTGAAAAATTACATGCTTTTTTGCAACTTCAAATCAATCAAATAATTGGCACTTTCGTACGTAATGCAAAGAAACAAGAATTTCTATAAATAAATTGTAAAGGAGTGACAAAATAGTATATTTTGTTTTCTACTGCCCAGTGGTCAGAGACGACACCTAATGGTATGCAAAACTTGCCATATCTTACCTACTACTTTTTTTAGTAGCAGTTATAATACACTTGCAATTTTATTTTATTTAAAAAAAAGGTAGATACCTGTTAAGGTATGTATTATAGGTGTGTATGTAATGCATATACCTACGTGCAGCTTGTTCCAATCCAACCCAGCCAAAATCCCCAAAAATTTCCGTAATTGACTCGCTCCCAGATGTAGATTCTTGAAAGCAGTTCCATTAAAAGAGCGTTCGTCTCATTTCAACTTGACAATGAAATGACCAATTATTCCCATCCATTTACTGTACATGTCCATTATTATCACCACCACCACCGTGTAGTAGTATATGTCAATGTTGTTGTCGGTGATTTTGCAAAGATGAAAGTGAGTGCAAAAAAGAGAAGCAGAATAGCTGGATATCAACAGCAACAGCAGCAACAACTTTTAAAACACACACACACACGTTCGCTGTTATTATATTATTACCACAACCATTTTCCATGATCCGCATCCATGTAATCTCCTTTTAAAGCTAAACTAACTCGTCGTAAACTCATCATAATCTTTTCCTGGTGATGATGGTGTGGTGGACAACGAATAAAACTTCATATAACTACTCACGTAACAAGCCCTATCTTTCATGAGGATAGTAGTATTTTGTGTGTCTTGAGTCTCCATTTAAACGTGTGCGCATTAAATCTCTTGTTCTCTGTTGTTTCCCTGCAAAAAGTAAATATATGCATTAGGCATACACCTACATGTCCATTTTACATCAATGAATAAAAGGGCTACTAAGGATGATATTATGTCGTGCTACACATTTTTATTACTTTGCAAAAGTAAACACGCCAATGGACATAATAAAAAAAATATTAATGAATGGCGAAACGTGTACATATCCCTCAATTACACTTTAACCCTTTTTGATTATTGCTACCATCATCATCATCATCATCATTGTGCACCAATCCTCCTCTTCATCATTATTATTACAACAATGATTTTGTTTGGCAGTAGCAACAACAGCAGATTTTATGGCTTGGTTATTTTTTTTTACATCTATCCCAATCATAGTTACCAATGTAGTGTAAATGAGGAGGCTGCTAATAGTTACGTACCTATTCAGCTACATATTACAGTAAATCTGCTAGGAAAACTATTTGCCATTGATTTATTTATTTTGTACTGACATGTAAATTACATGTAATCTATAACAATCTATCCCAACACACGTCATGTGTTTTTTTTATATATGCATTTTACATTTTTATAATCCGATCTACTTTCTAAATTACCTATTGGACAAAAATAAATTAAACTGGTTTCGGTTTCTTTCTGCCTAAAAACACCGTATTTGGTGACACTACTACCAACAAACAACACCAAAATTATATCGAGCTACTTTTCCTTTGTAAATTATATATACCAGAAGTAGAAAATATTACATTTTTTTTTTGTTTTTTTAAAATAACTTTTGTTTTTGGACTTTTACCATTAACCTCGGCCACAAAAAATCACTTAGTCTCTTTAACCCCACGTGTAAAATGTTTATTGCATTTTTACAATAAAAAACCAATACATAATACATAAGCACAACAACTCACTCATTTCCTTGAAAAATTTCCCGGTTTGAATGTGCAAACATTCATCATTCAACAAGCATTAAACACCAGCAAAAATAAACTATTGGTGATCATCACTCAAGATCCATCTTCATCCCCTTTTACATGTACAGAAAAAACAACAATTGTAATTACACTTCAAATTATATGTTTGCACTGTTTGCATGCATCACCGAACATTTCCCAAATTTCAAAATTACAAGTTCCACAAAAAAAAGAAGGCAATGGTAACATTATTATATTTCTCTCAATCTAAAATTGTTGACGGGATAAGTCCGAGTTAATGGGAGATGAAATAAACGGAAAAAAAATTCTGTATTTAAAAAAATATAATTTTAGTCCTGTCAGAGAGAAAACCAAACGTAAACATTATACATTACCATTATTAATTTCGTTACCATGTTAACTAATGCGTGTATTTATAAGTACAATCGGAAAATATTTCATCCAAAATGGTGAAAAAATGTTAAAGTTCAAAAAACAAAACAACCATTTTTTTCATGAAAAAAAAAATTCGTGCAGAAAAATAAAAACTGAAAAAACTGACCATTTTGTTCACGCAACAACAGCGGCTCTGGTAATAAAAAATAGACATACACAAACATATATACCAATACCTACGCAGTAAATAAATGAATTAAAAAAAGTGAGTTGAAAACCACGGAAAATATTTTTCTTTTTAATCATTTACAAATTACATCTTTTTAGTACATACTTAAGCCAAGTGCCAATTAAGCTTTGCTGCTGCTGCTGATGTTTAAGTTGAGGTGCTTGCTGTGTGTTGATTTTTAATATGTGAAGTAGATGAGTGTGTAGTAGTAAGTCGTGGCGATAATGAAAATGGTAACTGTTGTTGTTGTTACTATTATTTACAGAACAACAATTCATAAAAAAAATACAATTTTGTTTTTGGCAACAATAAAATAAAAAAAATTTAAACAAGAAAAAATACAAAGCAAAGCATCAAAAGCAGCAGCCGGTGTTTTGCGGTGGTGTTTCTTTTAAAAAAATATATAAATATTATTTTTATTTTAGAAAATGAAATAAATTACGACAAATGATAAAATATAGCGAGTTTTGTTTTGCTTGTAATATTATCGCAAAGATACGACGCCATGTCATGTCATATACATAAAAGAAATAAGGAATGACAAACGACGGCTCCAATTAAAGAAGTTTCACTAATTCCTCCTCCTGTATTCCTTGTGCGTATATATCTGATTCTCTTATTATGGTTTTTCAGAGAAGTTTTAAAGATATCGTGAGATGTAGTATATCGCGTCGTATCGTCACGATGATGTCATTGTTCTCCTTCTCATAGAATTTTATTTTATAATGCTTTTTAGCCATGTTTTCTAGTAAACTCATAAATTTTCATTGTTGCTTTTTATTTGCGGTTTCGAATTCTCAGAGTTGCAATTTTTCTGTGGCAAAACAATAAAACGCAGTCACAGTCGTTTTTTTTTTGGCTAAAGTATTAGTTCAGGCTATAAATTTTATTTCTGCTTCAATTTGCCAGAAATGATAGTAGTAACAATATATTATACATACATATAAATATATATGTATTGTGTATGTATAAATATAGCAGATATACATATGTAGTAATGTATTGTTTGCCGTCTGCAAACAAAAGTACAAATTCAAATGAATGATTTGATTGATATTCATACACAGTTTGTTACTTTTCTCGAGCTGCTACTGGTACCACTTGTTACAAAAGAGTGAGCAAATCGTCGACACTTGACATGAGTGATCAGTTAAGATTTAATGGAAGATTTATGTCGTCTTGTTCACTTTTCACCTCATCTGCCAACCAAGCAGCCGCCTATCTTTTCTCTTACATGCCTCTCACATTTACCATGATACTCTCATCATCATCAACAAACACAAATTCTTGAGAACTCAATACCATTCAGTTCCAAATTGAATGCAAATGCCAGGTACAAACAAATTTTAAACAGGTGTATTTTGGTTTTGTTGTTGTACCCTTTCCAAAAAATTTGTTGCCATCATTATCATCATCATTTTTGCTATCGCCATATATTTTCCAGGAATATATCAAAATAGCTCCTATTATTTCTCATGAATATTTATTTATTACTAATTTTTTTATCATTTAAAAAAATAATTCTTTATATAGCCGATGGCCAAGACCATTAAAAATATAAGCTACTTGTTCAACTTTTGTTCTTGTTTTTCTTGTGCTGATTATTATTACGATTACTGAACAAATTTTTATAAGTTCATCAACGTCGTTGTGTTTAGCCCACTCATCACAACTCACAGTCATTCACTTACTCTTAAAATTCAACTGATGATGGAGTCAAATGACCTTCTCTGGGTCCAAACACACACACACACACACATCAACAAGCAAAGTGAATGATTATGCACCAAATACATAAACACGTTTTTTCCATTCAAGTGGGTGCAAAATCGGTACTTGGTTTGGTGGATTAGATTATAATACAATACATATATATACTATGTATCCTGTATATTATACACAATATAAATTGTGCATAAAAATAAAAGTAATAATAAATATCCATCCATCTTTTTCTTAAGAGGTGAAGTGAGTCTCGGACATCAGTAAAAGAAAAATCCCATTCTGTTCTCATCTGCACTGCATCAGTTTAGTTCTTAGATCCAAGTTCCCTGCTGATGCTGCTGTTCTCTTCTGCTGCTGCACAAGGCGCGGAGAGGGCCAGGGGAGGAGGCAATGAAACCATCTATTATTCTTTGATAATGATGATGACGATGGTGATAACCATTATTCCTTTTATTTGTTATACAAATATAATATACATATATAGTATGTGTAGCATTACCATATATATAAAACTTCATTGTGTCAATTTTTTTCTCTTCTTCTACTTCTCCTTTTAATAGCTTGATAGTTTACTAAAGCTGTTATTTATTTCTCTCTCTCTCTCTCTCTCTCACGTCAAATGCGTTTGTGTGTGTGAGTGTGTGTGTGTGTGGGCAGTGAAATATAATGGGCTTGTAATCCCCTTCTTATTGTTATCATCATCATCGCCCATATAGTGTCATTTACCATAATAATAATAATAATAATGCATTATTCAAAAATCAAATTCACTTTTCATTTCTACGACGACGACGACGATGATGCATTAAAAGCATCCCTGCAAGCATGCATGCATAATAATGATAACAAACAGTAATAAGCTGCATGTAGTCTTGCCAAAGCCCTCTCTTCATTTGTTTTTTGTGCGTCTGTTTTACCTATGCCTAGCTGTTATTCAACAAAAATGCACTTGATGTTGTGTGTATTTTTACTTTCTTTTAATCACCAAAGAAAGAAGATGATGATGGCATTCATGCATTCAATGCAACGGCAAAAGTGAGTACCCAAGTACCTATGTGTTTTATGACTCCATACTCCATATTATGATGATCTAATGTGTGTAAACAGGGTTGACGCCTATTTAATGTATAACACAAAACACACTACATACGTGCACACACAAGCGATAAAAACCCTTTTGCTTTTAACAATTATTATTACATGACATGAACTTCATATTTAAAAAAAAAAAAAATTTAATATTCATATTCAATTTACTTGACTTGTGTTGTACTTTGATGAGTGAGTTGACTTTGTATCAAATGTAATAACAAGCTATAGTAGGGAGTAGTGCTACAAAATTGCAAAGATCAACAAAAAAGGAATAAAGCTAAAGTAAATTTTTTGTCGATGATCATCACAAAATACATACAATGCTGCTGCTGCTGCTGACTAATAATAATAATGATGAAAAAGTGCAGTACTCGCCGTGTTGCACCATATGTCCCATTGTGTAGAACACTGAAAGGGTGTGGACGGACACGGAATATGTAAAAAGCGCGGCGACATATACCATCCCCATCACAATCGCCACGTTGTAAACTGCAAACGCGCAGCATGACACGGCAATATTATCATCACATTCTCTGCTTTAAAAAACATAGTGTCACAGAAACATACGTGGACAAAAATTAATAATAACGCGACTCTGAGATCCTTCCCTGTTGTCCAACACAACAACCACAACAAAATAACAGATAACCATAATTATTATTAAGATGGTGATGATGATGACTATGTCGCGTCAGTTTGACACCAAAGACAAGACAAGTCTAATTTTGTAGGGCAGTGTGACTGTGACAATTCACCTGTTGTTTTGTTGTTATGTCCCACTCCCTTGTAATGATTTCTTTTAAAATCACAAATAAATGCAAATAGTATTCACATTTATGCATATACCTAGCAGCTCAAAGCGTTAAAAATTGAAATATAGGTATTTGATTATTATTATTATTGTTGTTATTATTATACACAATATAAAAATACATAGCTAGAAGCAAATAAAATGCATTTATTCCGCTCCTAACCAAATCAAAGTTTAACCAGAAAATGTAATATTTTGTACCTTTAAGTTTATATCCTGACATTGTATAAATATATTCGACACAGTGCATAAAGGCTAAAAAAATTGACCACCACCACCATACCACGCAAATGCAAGTAGATATGCATAAATGCATAGTAAAATGTATGAAAAAAAGATGTTTTTACTGTGAGATCTCTCTCTCAAAAAAAAAATTTTTTCTCTGCTTGTCAATAAAAAAAAATTGGAGTAACAGTTGAAGGCCAATAAAATATACATCGCGAGATTGAAATGTAAGGACATTTGACGACGATGATGATGATGATGATCAGATCACTGATAGGGCTATTAGGAAGCAAATATAATAATATGCTTTTGTGTGTCTTGTAGTGTTTGTGTGGGTGAACCCACTCACAAACAAAATATGTTTTTGACTTGACTCTGACAAAAAAAGGACACAAGTCATTTTTATATGTATACCTATATATATACATATTATAAGAAGACATTGCCTTGTTCATGCTCTGCTCATTCACTCATGAAAAAAGTCAAATCAGGCATCATCATAAGAAGATTAGATTAGAGATTTTTACTTTACTTTAAATAGAACAGGAGGCTAGTTTAACAGGTACATGTTTTGTTAAACGGTCAAAATGAAATAAAAATCTGTTTTTTTCTTCTTCTTCTTTCTGTCTGAACAGTTATGCATAGAATGAAATTGAGTATGTGACAAATATGGAATATAGTAACGTTATACTATTATTGGCTTGCCCATTATATTTTTTTGCAAAGTTGTCAATAAGGAATGATGACTAGTATAATGTGAGTTAAGTATATAAATATATATATAAGAGGTGCATGCATGGAAAATTAATTTTTTGAGGAGGATGATGAGAACCACTTACGTACATACATAATACATACATGGCTTGTCAGTGTGTATTTTTCTTGGAAATATTTTTCTTTTTTGTAATGGCATGAGTGGTGAGTGCACAAATTTGCGCATACGCTCAAATGTCCCTGAAAATTGTCAAAAATGGATGGATGACCAAAAGGGATTTTAGGAGGTGTTTGTACTCCTCGTTTTGTTCTGGAGCAAATTTTTTTTTAGAGAGAGATGTTAATTGTTAGATAATAGGAAGGACAATGGATTGTCATAAACTGTAAATGCATGTATATTTTGATGCATATATTGTCAGATTGGCTACACAGTCTGCCCATTTTCATTGTCTTTTATTGTTTGAAAAGGCAAATTAAGAAGACAAGAACAGAAGAATCAATGCCTTTAAAAAACTAACGGCAATGATGATGATGATGATGAAATTTGTATCAAGGTTTGATGAACTATGTTTTCCGGTATTCTATGAAAGACAAGACGCATATATTTTTATTATTACCACTACTATTATTATTATTGTTATTATAATGTTCTGATTATAAAACATATTTTTGAAATTTATATTGTATTTAATTATGACGAAATAAGGCGTGATCCACTTATTTGTTATTTTGGTAATGAAAATGGTCGCAGGGGGCGTTGATGCTGGTGGAGATGGTAGGTGGTGATGTCCTGCGGAAAAGAATCTAAAAAGAAAAAAAGGGAAAGAGGAGGAAGGAAGGGCACAATTACTCATTCTTCGTCTTAGTTCTCTTCCCTTTTTTAATTACAAGTGATTAATGAGTAAAAGGAGTTGTAGTAGTAGTCAAAGTAGTTGGGGGTAATAATAATAAAATGTAATTGCGTTGACTTTTTTTTAATTTGGGAATGATGAGACACATGCCCATTATAATTTGGAATGTGCTTTTAGCCGAACAGGTGTGATGATGCTGTGACGTTATAGTGTGAGATATCATTTATTCCAATTATGTATGCACAGATTTTAAATGCCGCCATTGTTGCTATCCCAATGCCGATGAAAAATGAATAAAAATACTTTTTTTTGGGATAATAAAATAATTTTAATGAGACGTAAATAATCGTATCGTATCCAAGAATTCAAGTCTGACAATTTTTTTTTTTAATTTTTTTCTCCAGATTGATGCTCAAAGGAAGACTGCACCTGGACTGAAACGAGAAATATTTTTTCTCAATCTCGAAGATGGCTTCTTCGGGTGTCAGGTTAATGAGTCGGCAGACGTGCTGCAGCTCTTTGACCTGTCTAAACTGTGCGACGGATCCGCTCAATGTTTCATGGGATCAGATGAGCTACACAAGGAGCTGAAGTGTACAGGTACGTGTACTATAAACTAGCAAAGCTGCACTAATCCAATATTTATTACAGTAAAATGTAAAAAAAAGAAGAGTTTATCCATGGCTTGTTGACTTGACTAGAAACTACTGCCAAGAAAAAGAAAAACGTGACTTTAACAATCATCACTCAAGTCTTGTCTCTCTGGTCTTTAGTGTGTATTTCTTGGTGGAGTCGTCAACTTTACAATAATACAATGATAATGAGGATAATAATGACGAATAACAATACCAACATCGAGCAAAACGACGAAAAGATTACACATTTTCCTGTTTGGTGTGTGTGTATATATGTGTGTGGCTTGAAGCAAAGAAAATGTATTTATATTTAAACTCCGCCTGGAGACAATATTAATAAATTTTCAATGTGATTATGATAAGAAGGGACGTAAGTAGTTGTCATTGTTGTTTCCCGAGTTTCTTTTTGAGTCATCTCCTCTTCTCTACAACTCCTCTCATGCATAATGGATGATGGGAAAGGAAAGAGAGATAGACAGACAGAGAGGAAGACGAGAAAAATAAATAAATAATGTGACACGTTACTCAATGAATTCTTGTTATAAAAAAACCCTTTGCTGATGACAACAAGACAGTCTATTGTAGCAATATATTATGTATAGTACTCACTCTTGTTACCCTTGGTGTTTTGCTACTTAAATCTTATATTATGATGAATGAGAAAAGATGACTGTGTGCGGAGACAATATTAGAAAGTCATAAAAAAATGAATAGTCTTTTTTTGTGTCCTTTTAAAATTTGATGATGAAAATTGAACGCCATATTTATTCCATTACTTTTTTTATTGTTGCTATACAGATCATTTTTTTTACCGACAAGGGGGGAAAATATGTATAATGTATTATATAGCACCAAGTTGTGTAACAATATATTTTATATAACCAATGTAATAAAAAAAAGGTATTATTTGTACACTGTTTTATTTTTTATTTAAAAAAATATTGCTGTTGCTGAAGTTGTTGGATCGTGTCGTCGTCATCTCTACACTAGTGTACTGTATTATTAATTTAATTAAAAGAAGAAATGCCGAAACAAGAGGGAAAAGTATCATAAGGAAGAGAAAATAAGTGTCATTATCTTTTAAAAGTATTATGATCTTGCGACGTATTTAGTTTTTTTGTTGTTGGAAAATTATCTTTCTAAAGAGCAATATAAAAACGCCGACGCTTTTATTTTAGACCACCCTTTTTAGTTTTATTTGCGACTTTTAAAGAAGACCCAGTAAAAAAAATGCCGAAAAGTAAAGGAAATGCATAATATACATATTGCAATAATTGCAAATGTCCTTTGTAGCGATGATGATGACATTTAATTATGGAATGGATACTTTAGTCTTTAAAAAGCTCGTATTTGAAGTGTATAGTTAATAAACTTGTGTGAGAAGAGAGAGAGAGAGGGAGGAAAACATTGAGCATTTAAATAAAAAGTTTGACTACTACACTGGCTCTCTTCCTCTTGTTGCAAGGACACAGGAGGGAGGATAAACATAGATAGATAATATACATACATATATAGCTAACTACCTATGTAATGTTAAGTATACCTGTTAAACATCAATTTTTTTACGATCCCACTACTAATCTGCTGCTGAAACGTGTAATTTGCTATTTACTTGGCGCGGTAATAGAAAACCCATAAAAAAAACTACCGAAAGCCATTTCATTTATCATTTCTTCGTCTTCTTCAAAGACAAAAAATGATGTTTGAAAAAACTCCCGAAAAATGTTGAATTTATTTTATTTTATCTCTATCTTTATCTCTCTCTCTCTCTCTCCCTTTGTTAACTGTGGTAGCTACATTTTCAACAAAAAATTAGTTATATGCAAAGGTGTACCAGTAGTTGTGGTGGTAGTGTGATAGTAAAAAAAATATACGACATGACACGCAACAATCAATTAGCAGCGTTTCTTCTTACACAACAGCTTTATTTATTACTGCTGCTGCTTTTTGAATTGAAAAAAGGAAATTTCACAGAGAATAACTCTCTCTCTGTCAGAAAAAGCAGGGAACGGTACTTCCCTTTTGCCGGTGCATCCCAAATCATCACCATTCTCATCATGATCATCATCGTCTTGTTAATTTCTCTCAAGGAAAAAAATAGCAGTGAAGTAACGTAACGTGAAAATGTGAGAAAAGTTAAATGGAAGATGATGATGACTCCTTATTGATAATGATGGTGATGATGAGACTGGTAAAAGTTGAGAATAATATAAGGAGAGTAACAAGTAGTCGCACAAAAAAACTGCAGACATTTATTATTATTATTATTACTGATATTTACGCACAAATTTTAACAACAACAAAAAATGTACACATTTTCAAGTCAAGTGTGTTTATCTAGACAATGATAAACAATATTCAATAAAGTGTGTTCACTCAGTACTTTTATGTGAGGTTATAATGCCTTTTTTGTAATTGATTTTTTTTAGATGACTGTGCTCAAGCTACGGGTAAAAAGTGTCAAAATGGCGCTTGTCTTGAGTCACAATGTCACTGTAACGACGGCTATGGCGGGAAGGGCTGTGAAATGCCCGACGAGAACGAGTGCAAGCTCCGCCCTTGTGATATTTTTGCACATTGTACCAACACACTAGGCAGTTTCAAATGTACTTGTTACCCTGGTTACGAAGGAGATGGGGTCAACTGCAAAGGTAAGTCTAGTCCAGAGAGACTTTGAAGGATTAATATATTTTCAAACGCTTTGCAAAGAAACTATGCCTATCTTTTTTTTAGCCTTATAACAACAATGCGCAATACTAAATGCTTTGCTGGTCCAAATATTACTTTTTTTCCACAGTTTCATCATGTGTATCAGCCTTCTGTAAAAGTTAATGTGACGATACCTTATTTTACTCTATTCAAAAATAATTTTGAGAACAAGTCATCATTTATCTTTGTTTTATTAGTGTAAAATTTACAAATATATATTAATTTTAAACAAAAAAAACTATATAAATGAGTGTGCATGCTATTGACAGCACAATAAATTTAGCTGCGGGGGTGGATATATTTTTTTAATATGTTGAAGAAATCTCGTTTTGTTTTGCGATTTCTTTTCAACAAAAAAATTCCAACCGGCCCCAAGAAACGCAACAGGTGTATTCATCATCTGATGATTTTTATTATTTTCTCGAAGAAAGTTATGATGAATTCGCAAAAAAAAAAAATTTTTAGCTTTTAGCAAGGCAAGTCTATTTTTTTAAATTTAATATATATTTATCCGGTTTCTCGAGAGAAAAAAAACCGCCCATTTTCTACCCATGTTTATGGATGAATGGATGGGTGAACTCGGCTACTATATTCATTCATGAATATATACACGCATAAGTCAAGTTAGAACTTTACAAAGAAAAAAAATTATACACTTTTAATTTCAAATTTTGTATCTCCTTCAGTTACGTCAGTCTGAGGCATATTTTTTTTGTTCCTTGTTGGTGCTTTCAACAAATATACTGCCAACAAATTTGCAACAATAATAAAACAACAACAAAAATACAATAATATGCATTGCCAATAAACGATACAATAATACATCGGCAATTGATTGATGCTCCGTACTTAAAAAAAACTTTTTTTCGTTAACAACCTCAATCAGTTCAAGAACAAAGTTTCTTCATAATACTTTTAATGGTACTATTTATTCTACCACCTTCTCAATCTTTTTGTACATTTATTTTTCTTTCAGATTTTTATTTTGCCATTTTTGCTCCACTCCTTTCTTTCTTTTTTTCTTCTTATTGCTGCTATTCTTCTGCTCCGTTGATTTTCCGCCCCCTTGGGCATGCTCTTGATCATCCTCACTATATCATTAGCAGTTTTTCGGTACCTTCACCACCACTACCATCACCATAAAAAAAAAGAATTTATAGTTTTTTGCCAAATATTATTATTACATAGGGATATTTTTCAATCCGAATCGGAAAAGAGGAATTCATCCATTTTAATATTTTATTTTCATTGCTTATTTCTAATAAAAGTTGTTGAGTTCAGTTTCATTCATCATTCATTCAACCAGGTAGAGGAAGAAAGGGAAAGAATTTGTCAACTGAACTTACTTATCATGATGATCATACCTACCCGATATATAAATATATATATAATATTCTTATGTAAGGCTAAGATATAACAAGAGAACTAAACTAGATGATGATTTTGATGATGATCATGATGACTATGAGATCTTTTCTTTGAACAAAAATTGAGAATAAAAAAAACTCATTTGTTTTGCGTTAAAGGAAACGTCTACAACCGCAACAACTGTGAATAAATGACTTCACTTCAATTCTATTCTATCCTTTCTTGCCATACTGCGGGTTCATCTTGTGGTCTTGTGTGTGTACGTTGTTGCTTGAAAATGGCAAGATGATTACTTCTACGACAATAATGATGAGGATGATGATGATTATGATGATGGTGATGATTACGATGACGAAGGGAAATATGTATGTGCAGTGTGTAAACCAAATCAGAATAGTGCTCCTCCACCACCACCACTCTGTTAATGAGTGAGGATGGTCGTTGTCTCTTTTCCTTTGCTTCTACTGCTGTTGGCTGTTGTGTCAAAATCTAAACTTTTTTTTTGCACGTTTGGTTGTATTTTGAAGTAGCCAATTGTGTAGTTCTAAAAACCCTACCTGTTCCTCTATCTCCGTTTTTTTTCGTTTAACTTTTTTTTTGCTGGAACCCCTTTAGAATAATAATAGTTGCAATTGCACAACAGTTTAAATGTCTTTTTGTATTTTGACGATGAGTCGTGTTGACAAGAATGCAAAAATGATGACTTTGCTGTTGGCGTGGCCTGGTAGTAATTATATGACTCGTTTCTTAACAAAAAATAATAAATGCTTGCATCACTCACACCTTTAAAAAACCGTAGGAACTTGACTAGAGGCGAATTTTATATTCATTTTCATTGTCAGAGTTCCAATTTTTTTTAAACGTCAAAAGTTACCGTCAAAAATTAACAGAGGAATATATTATTGTCATCATCATATTCTTAAAATCACTGTTTATTTTTTTATGAAATTTTGATGACATTAGTGTTGTGATAGTAAATGTCATGTTTTTTTGCGTTTTTTGTCAAAACAAGGATGATGTAATAGGTAGTTAGATATAGTTTCTTGTTTTGAAAAGCATTTTTTTTAAAACTCTGCATTCTTTTCCTTCGGGGACACAAAATGTACAAAAATATGAGAAAAATAACTTTTAAATGATATATTTTTGCAAATTTAAAAAACATTTTCTTTTCAAATGTTTTTTTTTGTATTTGAATGTTAAATGTGCAACAATAAAAAATGTTACAGGTCACAAATTAATATTCGTATTACTTTTTTTGTATTGCTCTCTGATTTGAGCTTGCATTGAAAAGGACCTCTAACATTGCAGTAAATGTTTTGTCTTGTAATAAAATAAAACACTCTGTCATTTGATTCCGTGCTCATTTTTTTCCAAATTTTGTGCTCATTGATGGCTAATAAACAGTCAGCACCACCACCACCACATATACCAAACATACCACGTGTGATTGTATATAGGTATATAGTTATATTAAATGGTATCCTAATTTATCTTACTATTTATTTACTACTGTCGTGGAATATTTTGATTGTTTATATAAAGGAGCAGCATAGTACATAGTGTGGTAAATGTTTTTAAAAGTATCCCACCACCATATAGCAATAATAATACTAATAACATTCATCTTTTTGACATTTACGGTTTTTTTTTCAAGTGGTCATCGTCGTTGAAGACACTCTGTACAATTGTACATTATTATTATTATTATTGTTGTTGTTGTTCATTTTACTCCATCACTTTAGTTTATTTTTTTTTGTCATGTGATCAGATTAGCTACAAGAAAGAGGACTGCATCATCCTCGCAAAAAAACCAATACTAACAACAACACGACTATACAAACATACGAGAAAATGCATTGATATGCACATATGATATTTATTCAACCTCCACTACTACTGCGACATTTGAAATAAATCATTCCAATGCAATTTTTATAGGTTTTGCGTATGTCTCTGTAAAATAATATGCAATTGCATCGGTATCACAATTGTTTCACTTCATTTGCAACAAAACGACAGAGCCCCATTCTACCTTAAATCCTTTAAATATAACCAGGTTCTTTTATTCAGCTAAATGACGTTCTAAATGAAATAGCAACAAGCATCCCGTTTCTCTCTCTTTTCAACTAAACTGTGCTGTGCATTAAAAAAACAGCAAATATATATAAACATTTTCTTTATCAGTTTTTTAATCTAAAAAGTATAACTATGTATATATATTTTTTTGCTTTCAAAGGAAACTTGCAATTGTCCTTCTTGTCTTCTTTTTGAAATAAAAGTGGAAGACAAACAGATTTAAGATAAAAGCTCTCTTAGAAGAAAGACAGAGAGGAAAGAAACATATAATATGACTTTATTGTTATACTGACTGATCAGGGATCAATGTAGACAGATCAACAACGGATGATGATGCTCAACATTATTAGCATATTTATC